>JAOQMS010043659.1:0-11445 GCA_027563885.1 Erythroxylum longipes
GTATAGTGAAAAATAATAATTATCAGAAAGTTATTAATAGAAAGTCGAATTGCTACCACAGAAGCACTTTCGTCCCGCAACTCTCTTTCTGCTTATGGATTTTTACGGTGACACCGCGGTTTCTCTGACCTCCGATTGTTTACAACAGATCTAAATATGTGACTGCATTTAAAAACTGAGGTGGATAAGTACTTATCTCTACTGTAGCGTAGATCCATATGTAGCCTAAGAATAGATAAGATCCATAAAATAGCTAGGTTAGGCTGACATACAAGTTAGCCTTCAGATCGTGAATTGTCATCTATAGATACATCTTTGGGTCCCACCAGAACTGATATTACCTAGATGCTAAAAATCCACACATCCATAGAAGAGATATTAAAGTCTGTCAGATGGCATTAGCAAATTCCAGTGATTCTTTTTTTCACCACATTAGGTAAAAATGAAGTGAGGTAGTTCCCCAATGAAATATTTCGGACAGCTATATTTATCATTAGCAAGTCCTTGATGAAATGGGAGGCTTGAAAGATATGAACAGAAAGATGTGTTTTTTTTTAATACAAACGGAAAGCAAAAGGGCAATGGAAGAAAACTATCTAGGGCAAGACTCTACGGTACGAAGCTTCGTGTCTATGTGAAGAAGAAAGATATGTTTTTGAAGAAGGCTTCTGACCTTATTCTGCATTATGAGATTGGTCATGCTCGATAAAATCTAGAGCCTTTTCCTTAGAGACAACGTCAACTCGGCTAACCCTGTTCTTATAGGTCACACCATATATCTTGTCAGCAACTTTAACAAGCTCTGGTCAAAATGTCGTTGTTATGAATTGTGTATTTGCCAGATCAGCTAGGCGACGAATCATATCTAGAAGTGGTCAAGTATCTTCACCAAGATATATCTCAATTGAGGAAAGCAAAAACAACGAGCAATGTAGAGAACAATAGAAAATCATTAGCTGGAAACAAAGTTGAAAACTGAATGTCTAACCACATGCAGTGGACTATCTTTTAATTCAAAGGTCAAGCCAATTCTTGTCTCACTAGCATCCGCAAAAGCCACAATATATTGTGGCATGTGGAAATAAAAAGTAGAGTTTGTAAGTATGAGATAGATGTTATGCCCACATCAAGTACATTCTCAACAATATCGTGTTGGAAAAAGTGTTAAGAATGTCCTTGATATGCCAGAGTGTTCCTGTTTCTGTAAATGACCCAAGTCAAATGATATAAAACCTGCAATAACACGTGTTTGACAATCATATCTATGATGGTTTTAAGAACATACCCTTTTCAAAAGCAGTCTTAAGATAAGAATATTAGAATAGCATTTCAATGCAAGCAACCACCGACTAGGGCTTTAGTTCTTTAGCAAAGTGAGAGGAGGAAGTGTTTGACTCCAGCACCTTGCCGTTAGCTTGCAAAAGTACAGCGGCATCTTTGGTTTGAGATATCCCTTCTTTGACTGAAAAAAATCTTCCCCCGGGCCCGAGTGGGTTTTAAGGGTTTTTGCCATTGATGAAATTCTTCACTTGCACATTTCTTACCAACGAAAAAAGTCATTGTCAATAAATGGCATCCTTTATGCTTATCCCTAAGCAACTCATAAGTATTGCTATAGCACAACTGTTTTCGCTTATCTTGCTTCAACATAATGTTAGTCATTCGCTTGGTCGCATTAACCTCTTATCTAAGAGACCAGAACCTTAATTGTTGGTTCAGTTTATGCATGGCAAAAAAGAGCATTAGAGTGGTCTTAGTTTCTGAATATTCCAAGAAAAGCATTGTAGAGCAAACTATTGAATATAAAGTTTGAATATGAAATATAAAAGTAATGAATAGGATACTTCCTACAACAGTTCTGTATTGAGGGTCCAGTGCTACATCAATCTCATCAAACAAGTAGAAGGGAGCAGGATCACATTGTTGAATAGCAAAGATCAATGTCAAGGCTACAACAGTTTTTTCCCCTGAAAGTTGTTTCATAGACTGTGTTTCCCCTTGGCCTGTAAATGAAACCTAAATAGCACAAAACAATTATAAGCAAGAAGTCTGAATTGAAAATCACTAAATGCTGATGGTACTATAGGTTCTCACCCTGAACCAAACTTTTAGTTCTTACCAATTACATCTACAATGAAGATGCATAAAAGAATAAAAATCATGCATTTTCCTAACAAGGGATGGAAGCCTTTGCGTAACATGTTAACAAGAAGGAAGAGCCCTAATGAACTCACAAATATAACTTACCCAGCATACATGATGAAGAATTCAATCACTTGCCTCTATGCATGACAAGTATATACTAAAAGGTTATACAAAAATAAATCAACCGAAGAAACAAGAGGAAACACTTGCCTTCACTTTCATGCCTATATATTTCGCAACCTTACCCTCCAAATCTGCACACTAGGCCCATCTTCGTCCTCATCATCAAGACCTTGATCACCATCCTGTGGAAATGCAAACAAATGCATCAGATAGCTTCACTTAAGTTCACTACTTTATTTCCTTTACATACTGTAAAATCTTCTGAAGAGAAGGTTAATTAAAATGGGTGCATCAACTACAATATGAAAACAATGAAATATGCATAGAATCTTTTAACTACCATTTCAGCAGGAAAATGGTGTGCATAGAATTTAAAAATTGTAACCACTAAACTTGATGGAAATCAAAATTAACCTCAATGAATGTGTAAAATTTTTAAAAATGAAGAATTTTTTAGTATATTGTGTGACACACAATCATATAGAGCCAAAAAGAATAAAGAAAGGAAGATCTTTTCTCAGTGTCATGATAGATAAAAAGTCTACTGGTTGAAAGATAGTAAAATGACCCAAAATCCAGGACCTAATCTAAAAATCATCTACTTAATTGACAAGTCTAGCTTTTATAGCAGCTTTTTCTGCCTAAAGTCTGTGTAGAACAGAAATGAATTAACAAATATGAAGCATGACCTACTCCCTCCCCTCTTAGTAATAATATAGGAGAATTTACTTCTAGTCACCAACATTGGCATAAAAAAAGTAAAAATGGATAAATGGCACAAATTGAGGGGGTATGTTGATCCTTAAACACATGAAATGGAATCAAGATGGACTAAGCTGCTTAACACAATTAACATCACTATGGTAAAGGTATCAAACACAGATTGAGAAGTCAATTATGAGTCATACCCATTTAGGAAGGAAACTAGTTCCCTCTCACGCAATGATCTGGTGGCACAATTAGTATATACCACAAAACAAAGTTTTGCATTAATATTAAGGGCATTCTTATCTATTCTTTTTTGGTTATGAATAAAAACACAGGTTTCATTAATGGATATCACATGAAACTTTATCCATTAACCAGTATGCAATGTGTTCAATCGATCTCTAGCACTAGACAAAGACATTATTGACAGATAGAGGACCAGTTTCACTTGAATTTTGCACTAACCGGAAGATAGGTTTCCCAAAAGAGAAAAAGTACAATAAATCAAAGACATGTTAATAGGAAATTATCATTATCCATTGGGATAGAGAAAAAAAGCTTCATAACGTAACCTTCTTCTCCATCGTCACCAGATGACTGTGACCACCTTGCACAAGTTCAGAGAATACTTTTCGAAAGTGTCGAGCAACACCCTTGAATGTCCGCTCAATGGATTCATCCTTGCTGGTCTAAAACAGTTATAAGTCTTTGATTTTCTGCAACAAAATGAATTTGAACACAGAATTAGGCTGCTCATATCATAACCCACTTTACCAACAATAAAATAGTGCTCAGTGCATATAATACCTCATCACCAGCATCAAGCTCTGCTTGCCTTTTCTGAAGTTCTTCCCGTTGCTCGATGAAATTTACATACTGATGTAGTGTCTTCTTGTTAACATGGCTAAACTGTTGCAATTGTTCATTGCATTTATGAAGCATTTTATGTAACTCTTTGATATTCTTCCTCTTGTATCTGCCATTTAACATAATGTAAACCATATTAATTAGCCAGCAAAAGGATGTGAAGAGCAGCATAAAAGTACCATAAAATATTTGTATCAACAATGACTAAAAACACGTAAGTTATAAGATAATAAAAAATGGCTCATTTATGAGAAGTTAAAATTCCCAGTAACAACAATTGTTGGCATCCATTAAGGACACGGTCAAATCACTCATTATGTATCAAGAAGACTAAACAATGAAGAAGCTAAAGTTCAAGGGAAGCAGTACGTTTTAAAAGCATCTGATGACAGCAGACCCAATTCCTTAATTTTGTTTGAGAACTCCTCTTGTTGGCAAGAAGATTATTCCTTTTACTCAACAGTTGTTCCAGTCCTCTGGCTTCATCCTGGAGTGTACTTTCATAGTTGTCTTCCAAAGTCTAAATCACAAATTACAAATAAGCCTAAGAAATAGATGCAACCACAAGCTAAAACATGTAACAGCCGTATCTTTAATTTATCTTTTCATCTTTCAACTTCTTGAGTTGCTTCATTATATCATCTATACTATTAAAAACTCCTAGAACGTAATAATTGAATCAAAATCAAGGCCTTCTTCATATTCAAATATTGCCATAATAGAAATTTTTAATCTCACTTTTGAGCTCTTGTGATGCAACTTAAACCAGCGACTTAGCATCCTTCAGTTCTTGCCTTTTCAATTCAGCTTCACCAAGAATTCTGACAGTCTCTGTCGATGACATTATTGTTGGTCTTTATTAATCTCCTTAAAATCAAGATCTGTTCATATCAAATAAAAGCAGAAGCATACCTAAATACATTGTGAAATTTTCACTAGAGTCTTAAGGTTTGTCTTCCAAATTAGAACGGAGCCTTTTTTTTAGAGTTTTTCCTAACTCTTTGTTTTCTCTCTGACGATGGGATGTCAGAAAAGAATTATTCATACATTTAATTTAGGGATCATAAACCCTTTTATTAGGGTAAAGCCCTAATTTAATTTCTAGTTTGGTCCATCATAAATCTGGGCCAAACTAGAAATTATAAACCTAGTCTCTACACATATAAAGCCCACACTTAAAATAGATAAATAAAGCCCAAAATACGATAACTATATTAGCCCACTTTAATTAATTGGGCTCAACTTTATATGATAGCCTTTATACACAATTATACACAAACAAGCCCACATGTTTGATTAAAAAATTCTTACAATATCTCACTTGTGCTATATATATGTTACTTTAAAATTGTGTATTAACCTTATAAGTACCCAGAATTTTGATATTATTACTGTATGTATCCCCAAACAATCCGGTCCATCAATCATACCAACATAGGATCAAAGCATCTTTTGTTACAATTAACGTAATTAGACCCATCAATGGTCACATATGCTGATATAACTAAATGACATGAATCAAGTATAGATGTGTAGCATGGAAATTATAAGCAGTGTGATCTTCGCATGCTTATTTCCAATTGGTCCAACCTTATGCTTTAAAGAGATCAATTTAAATAAATTCAGAGACAAAATAAACCAAATATCTTAAAGCTAAAATTAACCTCGAACAAATTAACCAAAAACTGTATCCAAAATGACAGTAAAAAAATATCTAATCTGAAAAGCATCTACAATGCAAACTCCCACTGAAACTATAAATCCTGAAAAGATGCAACACCTATATGAGCAGTGTGCTTATGAAAGACCTTGGGTAGTACTCCTTTAGTAAGCGGATCCCCAATCATGGAGTTTGATCTAATGTGCTGTATAGACAACTGCTCACTCTGAACTCTCTCTTTAACAATTAAGAACTTGATGTCGATGTGCTTCGACTTTGTCGAGCTCCTATTGTTATTAGAATATAGCACTGCCAAGCTATTGTCACAAAATAAGTTAAGTGGTCTTTCAATAGAGTCCACAATGTGCAGCCCTGTGAAAAAGTTTCGCAGCCATATCCTGTGGTTGGATGCCTCATAACATGCTATAAATTCTGCTACCATGGTGGAAAAAGCTATAAGTGTTTGTTTAGCACTCTTCCAGGAAATAACTCCTCCAACAAGCAAGTAGATATAGCCCAAAGTGGATTTCCTACTATCTTGGCATCCAACAAAATTAGAATTAGAATAACCAATGATCTCCAGCTTATCCAATTTTCTGTATGTGAGCATATAATCTTCCGTTCTCTGCAAGTACCGCATGACCCGTTTGGCTGCTTTCCAGTGATCCAATCCCGAGTTACTTGAATATATTCCTAATTTAAACAATGTATGTAATATCCAGTCGCGTACAAACCTGAGCATGCATTGGACTTCCAACAGCCGAAGCATAAGGAATCTTCTGCATTTCCTTAGCTTCAAAGTCATTCTTAGGGTATTGACTTAAACTGAACTTATCTCTTTTAGACATAAGGGTATCACCTGGTTTACAATCTTACATGCCAAACCTTTTAAGTACCTTTTCGATATAACTCTTTTGTGATAATCCAAGAATACCTCGAGAGCGTTCCCGATGTATCTGAATCCCTAAAACAAAAGAGGCTTCACTAAGATCTTTCATTTCAAATTTCTTTTATAGAAATCTCTTAGTTTCGTGCAATAAGCCTATATCATTAGTGGTAAGCAATATGTCATCAACATATAAAACCAGAAAAATGTACTTTCATCATATAAAACTAGAAAAATGTACTTACTCCCATTGAACTTATGGTATATACAATCATCAACCAAGCTCATCTCAAAACCGAATGAGATGACAACTTGGTGAAATTTGTAATACCATTGACGAGATACCTGCTTGCGTCCATAGATGGATTTCTTTAGTTTGCAAACCGTTTGCTTTGCATCTCCTGACACAAAGTTTTCTGGCTACACCATATAAACCGTCTCATCAATGTCACCATTGAGAAACGATGTCTTACCATCCATCTGATGTAACTCAAGATCAAAATGTGTCACTAATGCCATTATTATCCTGAAAGAGTCTTTCGAAGAAACCGAAGAGAAAGTCTCTTTATAATCAATGCCTTCTTTCTGTGTAAAGCCCTTTAAGACAAGACGAGCCTTATACCTTTCTACATTACCTTTTGAATCCTTCTTGGTCTTAAATATCCATTTGTAACTAATAGGTTTCGCACCTTTAGGCAATGGTGCAAGGTCCCAAACATCATTGCCCTTCATGGACTTTATCTCTTTATTCATGGCATCAATCTAGTTTTAAGAGTTAGAATTTTCCATGGCTTGATGGAAGTTGATTGGATTATCTTCCACCATACCAATGTCAACTTCATGTTCTTGAATAAATACATCATAATCATCTGGAATTACACTTCTCCTCTCTCTAGTGAATCTCCTTAATGGCATAGGTTCTTAAGGTTGTAGAGTTTGTTCTTTAATACACTCATATTTTCATACATGTTTAAGACTTAATTTAGAGTCGTTTATATTCATTTTATGTTTCTCTATAGCTGGTTTATCATATTTTAGCATTAATCGAGGTTCGTTGACGCAAAGTGCATAAATGAAACAAATAGACTCGAATTGCACTGTTTTTGGGTTTCTGGCAAACTTAACCTTTAGTCATTGTGGGATTTTTATCTCGAGATTGGTTTAGCCAAAAATTCTAAAATTTCATAATTAAATTCTTAACTCATTGATGGATTTTTTGGGACCAATTGCAGAGTTTTCTAAGCTGGAATTTAGGAGAAATAAATTCCTGATATTTGCCTCAGATTTTGGATCACCAGAATGACCTTTTGATGATGTTTCGACCATAACTTTTGACTCAGATAGTAAAATCCTGTGATTTGAGTCTCATATTGAAGCTAACTCAAAGAAAAAGATATTGATAAAATTTGAGCTCCTAAGTCGTCACGATTTAATTTTTATGCACTGTCAAAATTGACCTCCACCCATTCCAACCAGCACCATTTCAACAACTAAGAGCAGCCTCCACCAATCAGCCCTCACCAACGCAACTCCAATAAGAGGCTGTCTCTTTGTACCCCACACTCCATTCCCTTAAGCATGCAGCCAGCTACTCCCATCCACATGAGCTCCATACTCTTATCATTTAATAAAAACAACCCCACTTTATTGACCAGCCCCCACCTTTAATTATTTCGGCCCTTCATACCTCCACTCACCAAAACAATTATCCATCCTCTCCATCAACGCACAACCATTCTCAAGCCCCACATTCCATTTTCACTAGCCCATATTCACGCACATTGCTCTCCATCCTTCACTTCTTCACCACTTCATCAATGCACATAATTCCGCTCTATGCCACACTTGTAATTTTCTCTCCAGCTTCTTTAGATGCAAGCTTTGATTTTCCTTTCCAATCTTCCACATCTTCAACATATCCTCCATCCAAGAGCCAAAGATGCAAGCCTTTTCTCTCCAATCTTCAACACTCCCATAATAGCCCCAGCCTCCAACCTTCCATTCACTAGCCTCCACACAAGCAACTCCATAACACCACATAACCCATTCACCTCTCAACTGAAAAAAACCTCCATACACACAATACCAACGCAACTCTTAATTCCTCATCCACCATAGCCAAGATTTCATAACCACTTCACCAACAAGCAACAAATTCATTCATCACTCCACATTCACCTAGCCCAAACACAACACAGTAACTCTCTCATCTACATCCACGCAAGACAGCCATCCATCAAGGCAAGCCTTGATTTTTCAGCTCCAACTCACTAACGTATCAGCCTTCATCATCAATTCAACAAGAACATCAGCTCTACTTTTATTCACTCAAGGAAACAGCTCTCCAGCTGCTACTTCCACGCACAACGCAGCTGGCGTAACTCTCCAACATCCACTACTTCACTGCCATGCAAGGAGAGGGGAGAGCTCATTTTTTTGCTGAAATTTGGATCCATGCTTTTCATTTATATTTGATTCCTTCATGAGTCTATCTAGAGTTTATGGTTGTGAATTGGTTGGCATGATGATTTGTGGCTAAAACCTTAATTTCTCTTAGGGATTTGATATTTTTGTTGATGCTTTAATATTGAACATTGCTGAATCCATGACTCAATATTCATATACTTATTGATTTTTCCTTGGGTTTATTTGTTATTCCTTTGGATTATTGGAAATTGTCTTGGTATAAATTTGACTTTGGAAAAAGGGAGTTTTTGCTAGAAGATTGAGGGAAATTTCGACTAGGATTTTCTTGTGAGTTGGGAGACCCAAAAAACTTAGGAGGTGAAAATTGAAGGTTTGGGACTTAAGAAACTCTAGGAAGAACTTAAGTAAAGGATTACTAAGTGACGTCTAGAGTGGATAAATTAATTTATCTTTGGGAAAAAGGGATTAATTACTCTTAAAATTCATCTACAAGGTCAGGATATTTCAGTTGCGGAGGATAGCGAATTCAATATTAAGGTTGACAAAAATATCATTCTTTAAGAGAAAGACATTCCCTTTGCCGTTAAAACTTTTAATTAGTAAATTGTTGCAATCTTTTCTTAATTAGTTACTGCAAAAATTTGTCATATTCATAGTTATTTTGGTCGCATTAAATTGGGTAGTTGTTTAGAAATTTATTTAAGTTAAAAAAATTTTCTTTACATTAATTTTACTTTTCCAAAATTTCATCCACCCGATTTCAAACACTGTCAGCTAGCATAGATTTGAACTTTCTCATAATCCCTGTGGACACGACTCAGTTCTTACTGATTTATTACTCACTTCGACAACCATGTACTTGCAGTTTACGAACAAGTTTTTGGCGCCGTTGCCGGAGATTAATATTTGAATGTTTATTTATATAGCTAGTTTGATATTTACTTGTTGGTTTTCTTTTTATCCGTAGAGTTACTTGTTTGTTTCTTTTTCTTTTTGCATTTTTGTTTTCTTATGCAGCTTGTGAAAATTTTTTTTTGTATGCCCCAAACCACTAGAGGGCAAGAAAGACAAATGATCATCTTGCAAGTTTCCAGGAATTATGTGACACTATCAAAACTGAAGGGGCAACGCAAGATGACATTAGGCTAACTTTGTTCCCATTTTCTCTTCGGGACAAGGCAAAGAATTGGCTTCATTCAATTTCTGCTGATAGAATGCGAACTTGGCAGGAGGTGGCACAGTAGTTCTTGATTGAAATTTTCCTACCTGGTAAAGCTGCGAAGTTAAGATTTGAGATCAGTACATTTAGACAGCATGACTGGGAATCATTACATGAAGCTTGGGAGAGGTATAAAGATCTTTTGAGAAAGTGTCCACATCACGGATACCAAGACTGGGTACAAGTGGAAATGTTCTACAACGGGTTGAATGGCCAAACTCGAACCATTGTAGATGCAGCGGCAGGTGGTACTCTGATGAGAAAAACATCTCAAGAAGCATGAGCATTGCTGGAAGATATGGCTTCAAACAGTTATCAGTGGCCCTCCGAGAGAACTAATAGAAAGAGAGGAATTTTAGAAGTGGACCAAGTGACTTAGTTATTTGCTCAATTAGCAGCCCTATCCAATCAATTTTCAAAATTCATGTCAAAGGAAAGACAGAATGAGCAGGTGGCCACTACTAGTCAATCATTCTACACAAATGATGAGGGAGTGGAATAAGTCCAGTTTGTTAACCAAAGGAACTTGGGATTCAAGTCACAACCAATGGGAAATCAATATGGTCAAGGCTACAATTCTAAGGAGCAATATAACTATGGTATTTAAAGGAACATGCCTCACCCACCTGGATATGGACCACCATTGGCAGAACGGAGACCCTCTTTGGAAGAAATAATTGGTACTTTTGTAAATCAGATAAGGAACCATTTCCACAAGAACGAAAAGGAGATGGATGAGCTAAAGATGCAAGTAACTAGCGTTGGGACTTCAGTGAAAGGTTTGGAAGTTCAAATAGGACAACTGGCAAATGCAGTGGGGAATCTGAAGCAGAGGACATTCCCAAATAATACCGAAACTAATCTGAGAGAGCAGTGCAAGGCCATTATTCTTCAAAGTGGAAAAGAATTGGAAGTGGTGAAACCTAAAGAAAGTAGCTCCACTCAATCTCATGATAACGAAGGAAAGAATACTTGTGAAGAAACAAATGAACCTACATAAGTTGAGAAGGAAGTTAATTTGGAAAAGAAAGTAGAAGGGGAACTGCAAACAAAAATCATCCCTAAGTTGCCATATCCTCAAAGATTTCAATGGAAGAAAATCAATGATCAATTCTCAAAATTCCTTGAAGTCTTTAAGAAACTTGAGATCAACATTCCCTTGATTGAAGCTATTGAGCAAATACCAAATTATGCAAAATTTATCAAGGACATTGTTACCAAAAAGAGGAGATTTGGAGGCTATGAGACGATATTGATGACCGAGGAATGTAGTGCAGTCATGCAAAGAAAGTTACCACAGAAATTGAAAGATCTGGGAAGCTTCACAATTCCGTGTGAGATCGGCAACACATATTTTGGTAAAGTGCTTTGCGATTTAGGGGCAAGCATAAATCTCATGCCTCTTTCTAT
>JAOQMS010043660.1:0-10000 GCA_027563885.1 Erythroxylum longipes
GATCCTGCGAATTACTTCTGAATAAATTAAGAAATCATCTTTAAGAACCATAGCAGTTCGTGATTTATTGGTAAATAGACTTGGATTCTCTATCAACCAATAAGGTAGGATCATTAACATGGTTAAAGCTAAACTGTTTGAAGTGCAGACGGAACAAGGTACTCTTTCTACTACTATGTTAATACAAAAATGGTTTCAAAATGAATAGTGGGAAATTTTTTTCGGTATAGAACACTCATGTCGAAAAAATGATTTGAACCTTTTCTTTTCATAAACTGGGTATTTCAACCCTTCTTGTCCAATGCCGAATCGAGAACCTATGCATAAAGTCAATTCTTTGGATTTGAAGAAGAAAAAAAAAAAAGAAACAACTTTACTGATAATTACTTGTTTGGTCAGAAGAGTCCTCCGAATATTCCGATCAAAGATTAGTGATTTGTTTCAATATTTTGATTTTGGAATATGAATCGAGAAAAGAGGGGAAAAGAGGATAGGCTCATTCTAGTCAAAAAAGATATGGGAATTTCCCATAAGTAATTGAAATAATTGAGCATGAGAGCCAAATGAATCGAAAGATTCGTGTTTGGTTCGGGAAGAGATCATGGAAGTTTTGCAATGAATGGAAAAATCATCTACTTTCATTAAATGATTTTTTAGATAATCGAAAAAATAGAATTTTGACTACTATTAGAAATTCAGAAGAACTACGCGGGGGGGCCATTGAACAGCTGGAAAAAGCCCGGGATCGCCTACGGAAGATGGAAATAGAAGCAGATCCGTTTCGAGTAAACGGTTACTCTGAAATAGAACAAGAAAAATGGAATTTGATTAATTCAACTTAACCAATTTTAGAACAATTAGAAAATTACAAAAATGAAACCATTTATTTTGAACAACAAAAAGCGCTTAATCAAGTCCGATTACGAGTTTTCCAACAAGCTTTACAAGGAGCTTTAGGAGCTCTGAATAGTTGTTTGACCAACGAGTTACATTTACGTACCATTAGTGCTAATATTGGTATGTTTGGGGCGATGAAAGAAATAACGGATTAGTCTTTTATAGGCATTCTTTTTTTTTTTTGTTTTGTTGGGGGAGGGGTTCAGAAATACTTATGGTAACCATTCGAGCCGATGAGATTAGTAATATTATCCGTGAACGTATTGAGCAATATAATAAGGAAGTAAAGATTGTAAATACCGGTACCGTACTTCAAGTAGGCGATGGAATTGCTCGGATTTATGGTCTCTTTGAAGTAATGGCAGGGGAATTAGTAGAATTTGAAGAAGGTACTATAGGCATTGCTTTGAATTTTGAATCCAATAATGTTGGGGTTGTATTGATGGGTGACGGTTTGATGATACAAGAGGGAAGTTCTGTAAAAGCAACAGGAAGAATTGCTCAGATACCAGTGAGTGAGGCTTATTTGGGTCGTGTTATAAATGCCCTAGCTAAACCTATTGACGGTCGAGGTGAAATTTCCGCTTCTGAGTCTAGGTTAATTGAATCTCCCGCCCCGGGTATTATTTCGAGACGTTCCGTATATGAGCCTCTTCAAACAGGACTTATTGCTATTGATTCAATGATCCCTATAGGACGTGGTCAGCGAAAATGAATTATTGGGGACAGACAGACCGGTAAAACTGCCGTAGCCACAGATACGATTCTCAATCAACAAGGGAAAAATGGAATATGTGTTTATGTAGCTATTGGTCAAAAAGCATCTTCTGTGGCTCAGGTAGTAACCACTTTACAGGAAAGAGGGGCAATGGACTACACTATTGTGGTAGCCGAAACGGCGGATTCTCCGGCTACATTCCAATATCTCGCTCCGAGCGGCTCTGGCTGAATATTTTATGTACCGTGAACGACACACTTTAATCATTTATGATGATCTTTCTAAACAAGCGCAGGCTTATCGGCAAATGTCTCTTCTATTACGAAGACCGCCGGGTCGTGAGGCTTATCCAGGAGATGTTTTTTATTTGCATTCACGCCTTTTGGAAAGAGCCGCTAAATTGAGTTCTCGTTTAGGTGAAGGAAGTATGACTGCTTTACCAATAGTCGAGACCCAATCGGGAGACGTTTCGGCTTATATTCCTACTAATGTAATTTCTATTACAGATGGACAAATATGATTATCCGCCGATTTATTCAATGCCTACATAAGGCCTGCTAAAAATGTGGGCATTTCCGTCTCCAGAGTGGGCTCTGCAGCTCAAATTAAAGCTATGAAACAAGTAGCTGGTAAATTCAAATTGGAATTGGCCCAATTCGCAGAATTATCAGCCTTTGCCCAATTCGCTTCTGATCTCGATAAAGCTACTCAGAATCAGTTGGCAAGAGGTCAACGATTACGCGAGTTGCTCAAACAATCCCAATCAGCCCCTCTCACAGTCGAGGAACCGATAATGACTATTTATACCGGAACGAATGGTTATCTTGATTCATTAGAAATTGGACAAGTAATGACTTTTCTCGTTGAGTTACGTACCTATTTAAAAACGAATAAACCGCTGTTCCAAGAAATCATATCTTCTACCAAAATATTCACTGAAGAAGCGGAAGCCCTTTTGAAAGAAAGTATTCAGGAACAGATGGAACGTTTTCCACTTCAGGAGAAAGTATAAAGAAATTGGTCCCTCTTAATCTGGATTAGAATCCTTAAGTCAAAATACTTAAATAAAATAATATATATATATATTCTAAATAGAAAACGATAAAAATGAAAAAATGAAATAAACGGATAATGCCTACTCAAGCGCTTATCCCACTGGACGCTCATACGTACATTGCAATATCAGACTATCCCACTAGCTACTTTCTGCACAATCTCTTACTGGCTGGTAGCAGCGCTTCTTACTTATTAGTTGTGGGAATAGGGGAGGAGACTGCAGCTATTTCTCTTATGCAATTTCAAGTGATCATTCCAAACCAACAGCCTTGGGCTTTCAACCCCAGCTCGCACTTGACATGATTTTTGACAATCATGAGTCAGGAGGGTCAGCCCAGAAAGAGACTAGCCGGCGGGTCTCCGGCTCTTAGAAAGAAGCGAAAGAAAGCCGCCTGTTTTGAAAGCATGAGAGCATCAGCAAAGGTGAAAACACCCGTGTCTGAGCACCTTTTTTTCTTAGAGAACAACAGTTGTTAGCATATTGGTCTGATTCAGTTTAAGATTCATTCTCCAGTTCCACATCCATCCAGAAGAGCCCAGCCCAGTCTAAATATGATTCAAAACCACCAACGTCTCGCAGCCAGTACCAGTCCATTGCGCACTTTCTAACTCTAGAGCCCGCCGCTAGCAGAAGCTAAGCGCTTGGCGCTAAAAAACCTTGCTTCTGTCGGCCTTTCTGTGCAACAGTCCAACAATAGCGGAAGAGATGGGTACCGTACATACAAGAGTCTTCCCAGTTCTTACGTAAGCTTTTTCTTACCAGAAAAGTAGTACAACAGCTCTATCTTTTTCTTATAGCCCGGCGCGGCGGGTCTTTGAATTCCGTAGATAGAATAAAGTATTATAATACGTAGGTGAGTGAGTGAGTCCTCACTGACCTGAGCGATTTCGATCAAAAAGTAGGCCTTTTCTTTGGTAGGTAACATCGCCGAAGCGTATCATCAGATTGGACTTCTAAGGAAGGAACTCGAAGTGAGACGGCACCGTCTTGGGCAACGCAACTATCGTTGCGCCTTTTATCATCTTATATCCGTTGGTAAGGGCCCCGACTGATTTCCAGAATTAGAGTCGATTTCGACCGCAGCTGCCCCTTTTTTGGGGGGATCCAGTTCCTTGCCAACTATCGACCCCGATCTCTTTTCATTTGTTTTGGGTATTACCAAATCTAGAAAACGTCAATTACACTAAAGCGGAGAACCCAACTATGGCAAGGCCCCCTTAATGGTTAGGTTAGTCACTCCGGCCCGAGACGCGTTCGTTGACAACGTATGAATGGAAACCTTTCATTTCAATAGAGCGGAGGCGAACTGATCAACGAGAAAGAGGCTCTACTCACTACAAACGAATAAACCACAAGATCGAACTGCACTCATGCCTCTCCCGCATCAAGTTGACCGCCCCCCCTATCCTATGTAGTGATTCTATCAATCATGTACGTAGGTAGGCCCTCCATTCTGATTGGTATATCATAAAAAAAAAAGCCATTTGCACCAGGCGCACTGCGCTTTCCCTTGCCCAGATGTTCGCCTTTCTAAGTCAAGTAATGGTGACCCGCCGAAGACTGGAGCCTCGTAACATGTTGATGAAGACCTCCGAACTGAGGGTTCGATCAGTAGAGGGGACGACACGACTTTGCCTCCCCGGAATCAGAATAGCCCCACTCTCTAGCCGACTGATGCCGTTGATCATATAAATGAGGGGGAACGTGTAACATTAGAGGTGAACGATCAGAGATGTCCTATAATCACCACGATGAGGCTGGTCCCTCTTTTCTTTTAGTAGACTCAGCTATGAATATGAATGAAGAAATGAATGCCGGGCTCCTTCTTTCACTGCTAACCCCAATCAGTTTATTAATGCTGATACTTTCTGTTTCGTCGAGCCCCAAGCTTGTGGTCCTCCTTTGAGTGTGGGTGTGGGAAAAATTGGATGAATCCGTCAAGTCAAGGTCAACGTACGTAGCCAGCAAGAATGGTGCATCGCCTATTTCTCGTTCTCGCTCGGGAGCCAAAACGAACACGCCTGATACCTACTGTACTGGAACTTCGACCAGGCATTCTACCCTTGTCGAATCGGAACCAACCACCAATGCATTGCGCTCGAACAGTTGAGCGGCCGCCGGCCGCCAACTTCCGTACACAGATATAGATTCATTCTTCGTCCCTGGTCCAACTTCGCGGGTTGGTCAGAAGTCAGTCTTGTTTGGTAAGACGGAATTGGACAAAGAAAAGAGAGTGCTCGACCGAGGACAACAAAGACCGTAATTACATAGATAACTGCTCCTCCCCTTTTCCGTCTTTAAGGCGAACCGAACCGTATGGCGGCTGGAAAGAAAGACGACCTCACTTTCTCGTAGATGGTGTCCGTGAGAGCAACTTGAGTATCCCCCGTTGACCTTCTTTTGTAGATAGACTTTTCAATGAGTGGAAACAAGCAACCTTACTAAGAAAGGTGCTTGTTGAGTAAGGCCGGCAGACCAAGCCCCTTAACTTAATATGATGAGAAGAAGAACCCTCGTTTCTTTTTCGCACCAATCCTTATTTACTACTACATCTTTTTTGGGGTGTATAGCTCAGTTGGTAGAGCATTGGGCTTTTAACCTAATGGTCGCAGGTTCAAGTCCTGCTATACCCAAACCTACCTTACACTATACTATTAGTAAAGATGCGTAGTAGCGTTCAAAGATCACTCTTTGACCTTTAGACTTGCTTCAGCGACTTCGCCCTTTAAGTGACAAGGGGGGGGGTGAGCCGCTCCAAGTCGAAAGCGATAGCGAATCCCGAACTTGCTCACGCTCAGCCAAACCGGCCTAAAAAAGCGATCGGAAAGCGAAGCTGCCCCTATATCTAAGCACCGCTCACCCCGATCACATATGATATTAGCTCGATTTGATTGAAGGCGAAGCCGCCTCTTTCTTAGGGCAAGGGGCGCTCCCTCCTCCTAACTCCTTCCACTTCTCCCAGGGGCAGGGACTACGGCTTGACCCTCGGGCTCCGTGGGACCCCTCTCCTTCTAGGGCGCCTAGATAGTGAAAGTTATCCCCGCTGGAAGCTAAGCAAAGTCACGAAGCTGGCTGACTACGCTCGAGCAGAGCTCAGGCCCGGAGGTGGTGGCTGAACTCGCCGCAGAGTTCAAGTTCAGGAGCGAGCAAAACTTTCTTGGTGAATGCAATACAAATCGGCTGCTTGTCGCAGCAGAGTGCTTTCCCCATGCTGCTATCCGCCGCCGAAGCGGCTCAAGGGATTTTTGCTTGGATGTCGAGATCAGGGGACTCTATCCACGGCGAAATCCATTTGTGGTGGAGCAAACTGAAAAAATGAATAGAAATGGATATTTGCTTCGATACAAGAGATCGGCCCCGATAGTAGCGATCCAATCTTTCGGAATCCAAATTGTAGCATGGTAGCGTACAATGGTTGCTTTCCTATGCCGTTCCATTCATACGAACCCAAGCCGATCCAATTTAGGCGTAGGACCCAACTCCGAACCCTTTGCCTAGCCTCGGAAAGACCTTCACCTTCCGGTTTTTTGCTATAACAAATTCCAACCAAGCCAATCCAATCTGCCTCTTGCGCTCTTATATAATCTTTGGCCCCTCTCTCCTTCTCGACTTTACTGATCCTTCTTCCATTCCATAGTTTCATGTGGAACTCTTGTTGTTTTCACATTCCCCTCGCCCCTTAGCCTCTGGTTTTTCGTCTTGTGCAGCCCTTATTTGTCTTTTGTTCTTTGGCCTTGACTTTCCCCTTCCCCCCCTCTTTCTCAACATCTCTGATATGTTCTGCATTTTGTTCGCCCACTCTTCATTCAGGGTGGTTAGAACCGGGGGAGGATCTTCCACCTTTAATTGAAGGTCATAGCACCATCACCTGAACGCTTACTTTTACTGCTCTTCTCGGGTTCACCTCTTTTCTTAGCTTAGGATTGGCTGTCCTGAGGTTCTTGTTTAGAGTCATTTGTTTATCACAGAATAAGTCCCCCTCAGTCACTGCCATAGTTAACCCAGTCTCAACCCTCTCTTCCCTCTCTTACAGATTCTCGCTTCTATGGGCAAAACCAAATCACTCTCCTCGCTCGTTAAACTTGCACCTTGACTACACCCTTCTCGGCCCAGACACTCATCCTGAGCAATGTCTAGTTGGGTCATTCCACTAGCACAACTAGTGTCCAGCTCCCCCCCTTTGCTTTGCCATTGTCACTACTGGTACCTGACCCCGTCGGCTCGACATTTTTGCAAACACCGACCCTTACCCTTACTCAATAGGGCAATGAAAAGAGGAGAACGAGGACAGATGACTACCACTAAAAGTCAGACGTAGAGTACACATTGTATGATTGAAAACTGCCGCTGCGTACTACCCGGTGCAGGTCTGACTGGTGCCTTCTCTCCAGGTTTTGATCCACGCCCTGCGACCAGGGATTCCGATGCAGCCTTTACCTTCTCATGAGGGAGAAGCTTCCCCCCTTTAGGTTGCTAATAGTAGATTAAGGACTTACGCTTTCAGTTCCTCAGTAGATTCCGTCCTGAGAGTTTCGTGCATACACAGGGATCCCCCTTAAGTAGCTTCTAGTGGATTAAGGAAATCTCTCTTTTTTAGTCGTATCTCGAGAATATTTTTTTTAAAAGTTACCGATCTTGGCTAACATATGGATACTGAACTTCGTTACGTAACGAGTGACAATGGTTCACAGCCCGAGGGCTAATTAAAGTTCCTCTTTCTGTGGAATAACCGGTGCAAGTCTTTTCTGTTACAGTAAGAGCTGTTGAGTAAATAGAAGCTCTGGTCCTATCCGCTGCTGGTGATTCAGGAAGTGAATCAGATCTTATTAAATCAGCAACTTTTGAATCAAAGCGATAGGCCCCTTATTCCAATCTAGACATAGTGGGAATACCCGATTCAAATTAAAGAGAAGGAGGTTTGACATTACATTAGAATCAGCTGTTCTCAAATCTGCTCCTATTTCATCAGTTTCACATTCATCTTACTCGATAAATGACTTTTTAATGTCCATCTTTAGAAGATGATTTCCGATGAACTCGAAAGCCTTTGATTTTGGGGGCAGATAACTTATCCTTTTTTTTTTAAAGCAAGGAAGGGCGATTGTCTTAGTCTTCCGGGTGTCTTAGCTTAGTGTTCCGGGGAGAGAGTAGATCCGGCGCTAATGAAGATGGCATCGAATGCAAGCTCCTAGAGAAGGGGGAAGAAGAGCCCCAAGCCGTTTGCCCGAAGGCTTAATGTCCGACAAAGGAAAATCAAAATAGAAATCAGGGTATTGTACTCAGGGTCTCCTAAGGGTCTTAACCTAGCTCCCGAGCTCTTCACCCTTCAAGAAAGCTATGAAAGGCAGCTTAGGCAAAAGCCACTCTCACACCATCGGAATCAGAGTAACAAAACCAATAGGAAAGCAGCGACTAAGATGGGAATGGCAAGGAGGAGACTAGTAGTAATAAGAAGATGCACGAGCTGTGACCAACTATACTGGACGATAGGGATTTTTAAAAGCTAGAGCTAGAAGAAAGAAAAAAAAATCAAAGAAAGAGACTTGATATACGAGATTGAGAGATTAGGAATCAGAGTTCATAAAAGGCGCTAGCAAGTCCCAGGGTCAGGAAGGGAAAGGAAAGACCTTGAAAGGACATATCTAGCCAAAGCAAACAGAGAAAAGGAGTGAAGCCGCTCGACTGGTTGGAGAGTCAGTTTTCTTCCTAAAATGTTAGGTCTACTTGCCCTACCGATGTGAGAGCCTGCGCTTGTAAAGGCTTTAGAACACTGTACTACTCTTGTCGCAGTCCGGTAATCTTAGGGCGAAAAATACAACCGCATCTGTGCTGTGTAGGAAGGTTGACTGACGCTCTGAAGACAGAGAGAGGGGCACACCCTTTAGCCTCAGATATGCCCACGCTCACGATGCAACAGAAAGAGCTTTTTGCCGATAAGATCAGGTGAAGAAAATACTTTCGGAACCGATCGGAGGAGTCTTTCAGAGTCCATCCCCGCCTTTATTGAGAAGGAAGAGAGATAAAGGTTGGACATCCATCGCTGCCGTGATGACGCAGTTGAGTGTTCATTCGATCCACCACCCGAGGCCGGGCCGATCCAATCTCTTCGTTTTTGAGTTCGATCCAGCAAGTGATCCATAAGCACCAGTAGAAGCAAAAGCATATCCAGAAGCCGATACCAACAGCAGTAGAGAAAGATCCCCGAAAATAGAAAAAGAGCCATATCCGCCGATGATAACGAGAGCAGTACCGATAGCACCAATAGCATCCCCTCTAGTTCCCTTTACTAGTAAGGGGAGCCATCACCAGGGCCGATGATCCAACCCCATACCGAGATGCCCTTATGATGATGGTCGTGATCCATAGCCGATGTTGGCTAGAAGCAGTATCAGTTGAAGCTATGGACCACCACTTCCAGTTTCAGATCGAAATGGAGTTCCATATCCTGTTACAGATACTCCAGATGTAGAGACAGATCCAGAGCCATTTAGAGATCGGAACCCAGTTCCGGGTACACCCATTTTAGTAACAACTGCCCCTAAGCCGGTAGGGCTCGTTCAAAAACCACTTTAGTTGATGTGTCCCATGCTCGGTGATGCTGTTGTCATCGCTGATGCGAAAGTTGCTGAAGTTTCTTTTCAGTGTCTTCAGAAATTAGGAGTTGAAATTTCAACTCAAAAATGGATGATTTCTTACACTGGTGCATTTGAGTTTGCTAAGCGTTTTTGCGTCAAGGGTGGACGCGTGGATTTATCTGCTCGTTGTTTGCTTGCTTACCATCATCCATATGGTCTGATGGCTATATGTAAAAAATATCCATTCATTACGAAGGTTCTCTACCGCTCCGTGGGTAAGGATAGGCGGTGGAGGTTATAGGGTCCTTGCCAAACTCAGTCATACAAGATCTCGTCACTTTGAGCGGGTTCTTGCTATGTACACCAAGCCTCGGGGTCACAATGACTATCCTATCCATTATCATTGTGGCTTGGCATTCCCCTTCGTCCCAAGACTAAGATCGTTGATGAAAACAAGTCTGGAAAACCAGAAATGAAACTCCAGTGGTCCCCAGCTGGATTAAACTAAGCTCCGACGGCTCTTAAAGAGGGAACCCAGGACTCGATTACTGACCCCGGTTTGATGCCGCAGCACTTCCTTTCCTCTCTATCGGCTTTAGTAGCAGCCCTTCGGACTAGCTAAGGTGCCAGTTAGAGCTTCGCTTTGAAATCGCCTTCCTTATGCTAAGACTGCTATCCGAAACAATCTGTTCCAGCTTTCCTTTCTTTCCTGCTTTGATTAGGACTTTCTCCGGCTAGGGCTAAAGAGCCATC
>JAOQMS010043660.1:15000-36643 GCA_027563885.1 Erythroxylum longipes
AAAAAAAAAGCTTATGATGAGCATCTATTTGAGTCGATCATTTCCAAGATCTAATTCCAGTTTTTTCTTATGTAGTGGAAACGCCTTACAATCTGAAGTTTTACGCTTAAGGGAAGAAATGTTCTTGGTAAATGCAGGACTTGGGACCCCCAGAATTTGTATGCAAGATGAGCCTACAGGAGTTCCAATCAACCGAGCCACCAGGTTTGAGAATAAAGTGGGATCCTGGGGTGTAGTAGCCGGTGAATCACTGATCAAAGAGCAGATTTTGGAGAGATTCTTCATCGATCTAGTGGCCGGTGAATCACTGATCAAAGAGCGAGCAGCCGCCAGGTTTAATGATTTGGTGGGATCCACAGATGTAGTGGCTGGTGAACCGCTTCTTCTTTTTCCACGAAGATTCAGACAAAACCTAGCTTGGATGGAACTGAACAAGATTTATCGAACGAATACAAAGGTCAAAGGCTTTATTATTAAGAAAGTAAAAGGAGGTTATTCAGTAGCCATCGCAGGGTTCATTACTTTTCGGCCATTCCGTCCTCGCATAAGGCAAAGGATATCGAATGATCAATTCACCATTAAGAGCATTAATCTCAAAAGGAAAGTACGAATATTGTGCAGTTATAACAGCAGCAGATCAAACAATCACTTGATGAGCCAAATTTTCTGACGAAGTGCTTTTTTTTTAATTCCGAAGCCTAGCGTCTCCTGTAACACTCTATCACCTTAATTCATGATTTTGTTGAGGGTCTAGCACTTTAGCCTTCGGCCCTCTATTTACATAGCGAAAAAAGACAAGGGCTCTTGCTCGAATGCGTGACTGCGGCGCGCCTATCGCCCCGGCACGGCACTATAAAATACATGTTGGGTTGAGCAATCATACTGCGACTAGGGAGACGAAGAATGAAATGGAAGGCATAGTCTCAATAAAAAGAATTGAACACCAACCAACGAGTGAAGGAAAAGAGTCCCCTAAAGCTAAAGGTTTTTAGAACCAATCTGTCCGAATCTAACCCATAGAACTCAAACTCAAAGGATTGGCATGAAGCTGTGGCATAATCAACCTCTACCTTTGGATTTATTTAGAGGTCAGGAATCGAGTAAGTCCTTGAAGATTTTTTTTTTTTCAAAAAACCGAATTTCATGTATGAGCACCTTGCCTCTTTTGAGTCTGCGCAGCATGCTCCGAAACAGAATCAGAATTGGATTTGAAAAACCCGGATTCAGCTTCTTTCGAACTAGAAAATGCACTTTCTGAGCAAAAAACAGATCGGCTTGGCCCATTCCTCATCTGAGGAAGAAAGAGTACCTAGATCTGCATCTACTCATTTTCTGATCCGGTCTTTCCGGGCTTCTGCTCAAACTCTTTTTGACCCGACCGATTCAATCTCATATGAGGTAAGCAGGTCAAAGATAGGCTATGTCGAGCCTTTCAAACTCTTTTTCCATACCATAAAGGAGAAATCCACTTATGGCATTCACCCAAGCATACAGAGGTTTTTATTCCAGCGATAAAGGAAGGTTGTTACTACGAAGCATACGAGTCCGCATCAGGTGAATTGAAAGGGAGATTCCTCTTTTACTTTAGGGGGTGGGCGGGAAATGGATAGCATAGATGGTTTTATAATACCAATTAGGCCAAGATCTTCATTTTCCCTTCCTATGGCCGATAGATCGCTCTTCAAGTAAAAGACCATTCAGTGAAACATTACGCTTTCTAGCTTCAAAGAATGCTCTTAACAACGAAGCATATTCCAGTTCTCGGGATTAATAGAATAGACACAGAGGAACCTACCTGCCCTCCCACCACCCATTCTCAATGCGGCTTATTCACTACTCTAGAGCCCTGCTCGAGTTCTTTTTTAGCCCTTTTTATCCTGTTGTATCCAACAAAAATCATCTTATTGCTGGTCGGAACCATGCTGAGCAAGGGGTACCACATTCTATATACCCTGGTCATCCAACCAACCCACAGGTTTAGGTGCTAGCATTAAAGCAACAAAAGAGCTTTCTTTCTCAATTTAATTAGCCCCACACGAAGTAACTAGTGGCATACGAGTACCTTTTTTTTGAAGGTAAGCATGCCGAGAGAGCACTGAGACGAACAACCTAGCTAGGAAAAACCTGCCCGTGTCTACTTCTTTCAAACCTAAAAAGGGTAAGCGTATCAAGAGAAAATGAGCAAAGCAAGACCACCCCGCTGTCGTATCGAATCAAAGGCCCGTCCTCCCATCTCAGGATGCAAGCCTTGCGTGAGCCGAACATGGTGGGATCAGTCACATGTCTAGATTTCCTTTAGAAAGTCAAGGAGAGTGAGCTATTATTAGTCAAGTTTGTAAACTGCTCTAGTAAGATAAGTAAAGTACTGGAATCTTCCCTGCTGAGGAAGAGCCTTCTTCTCTAAGCAAGGAGGTTGAGGCTTCTTCTCTGAACCTAGTTCTTCTTCATTCCTTTCTTCAAAGCTATCGATAGCAGATAAAAAGAAAAGCATACAGATTCCATTCTTACGAAGAGAGACTGCCCCAATCAGTAAATCAGTCCTTCGAAGAAGAAAGGCTAATTAAGTAAGAATGATAATTGGAAAGATAGCCAAAGCCCAAGCATGAATAGCGGACGGGGAAGGAGAAGTGGAGCTAGACCAGTAGAAAGGAGAGGCTAGTCCACCTAGAGTCTCAATTCGCTACATCGAGGATGGGCGCAGTCTTGATTGGGGCTGTAATATTGGCAGTTAGACTTACATGTCCAACTGTTAATTCCATCAAACCTTGCTTTACGACCTCTTTAATATCTGGAATCTTTTCAATCTCAAGTTCAGCTTCACAGCAGGACAGGACTCCTGTGCTCCACTCCAATTAAGGCAAAAAAATAAATATCCTTCATCCCAACAACATCCAAATCAGCAGCCACACCACCGATTTGATCTCTCGTATGGACCTCAGTACATTTTTGTTGTCGGGGATCGGAAGAGAGGTGGCTGAAAGAGAGCACCTTCCCCTTTCTGCCGCGGACCCTGGTCATCTGGGGCCGATGAAGAGACCTCCGGAGAAAGCCATTTCTCAATCCACGTGGATGAGGTTGATGGTTCGGGGGCGAGATTGCCCTCTTTGTCGGATGATGATGATAAATTCAGATATTTTTTCCAACTTTCCGAGCCCGAATCCACCTTTTCTCCTATTGAAGAGGGACTGACACCATCCGTCGGATCCGCTCTTCCTGAAGCTGACGCACCTTCTCCTTGAAGGCCAGGCCCAACGGATTCCTGTGCGCCGATGCCAGTGTCGATTTCTCCGTTCGAACAGGTTTGTTCATCCCCGTCACAAAAGGCGACGAGTGGAATCCCCAAGAAGTATGTGCAAGCGAAGGAAATAATATAAATAATAATAATCTCAAAAATAAAAAACTTGATTTTCATGATAACATTGATACTGTTTTCCCGATCCTGCTATGGCTTTGCTTTTCTTTTAAGCGCGGCTAGTCCAGATGGGCGGTGAAGGAACGAAGTAGCTTTACCTTCTTTCCTTTTTTTTTTTTCTTCGTAAGATTGGGAAGTTCGCATAGTCTAGCTGCTGGGGGCTTTCCGGGATGAAGATGGCAATGCCTCCACGGGAAGAGAGAGATTGTCTACCACTGCTAGCCACTACTAAAAGAAAAGGGAGGGACCAAGACTACTACAATCTAACTAAATAGAAAGTCGAAAGACTATTCTATCTCAGGCACGGTTTTTCGAGATGCGTGAATCGCTAGTTGTAAGAGATCCGCAAGCACAAGCCAAGCTGACTGAGAGGCACAGCTGAATGCGCACTTCCTTCCTGGCTTATTGAATTGAAGACTGAAAAGCACAGGTACAGTTGAAAAAAGCTATTCCAGGCTATTCAATATCTGGGACTGCGTACCAGGACAAAGTAGCCGGTATACTGTGATACAGGAAGAGCCAGACATGAATCGGAAAGGGTCACCTTCCTCATTAGGAGAAAGGGTGCGTGCTAAAGCAAAGCTACAGCAGCTCTTTTTCTTTCCTTGCGACTCTTTACCGGCTGACCCGCAGTAATCTCCTCTTCCTCTCCAACCAGTCGAGTGTCTTTTCGATCCTCTCTTATTGAATTGATTCTTTGTGCTGATAGGGAAGCCCTTTCTTTGGACGACATAAACCAAAAAACACATCCTCTTACTGGGCTGGTAGTAGCGTTAGCGTACTAAGAGCCCTCTGGTTGCATTGAAAAAAGATGAGCTTTTTCCCCCTAACTACGGTGGTTCAGAAGATGCCACATCTGCCTCAAGACCCACAGCTTATTCAACAGCTTACGCCCCGCGATTTGTTGCTTCCAAGGTTTTCGATTGGTCTGATTTCTACCCGGCTTTCAAGCCATCGTCTCAGTCGTTGGCCTAAGAGAAGCCAACTTACAAGATCGGATTAGCAAATCATGAAACCTGCCAAAGAAGAGCTTCAAATCGCATATTGCGCCCATACTAGTACCTTTTGTTGTACCTACTTAGGCGACATCTCTTTCCTTTTCCTTCCCAGCATGTCTGTCGTCTTCTTTCAAAGAGGCCATTCTTGGTCTTTCAACTAACCCGAAAAGGGCTACTTACCAATCAAAAGAGAAAAAAGAAGGAATGAGATGGCTTCAGCCAAAGCCGCATTTGAGGAAGTTCGTTTTGAATCCGCCCTGAAAAGATCCCATACCCTGCTAGTCGGAGGAAAAAAGCCGGTCTTAGCAAGAGTCGCTGCTAGTGCTCATGCCAAGATAGGCTTCCAACAGCCGCTCCTACTCAACCAACTTCCTCAGATCAGATGCCATTAGCCGCTGCAAGTGCTAGAAGGAGCTCTGACTCTTCGGGAAGAAAAGCTCTTTTTTCAAAGCCAAGTCGTACATCCCATTCTTCAACCCCAAGCCCCTTTTTCAAGTCAAAGAATGAGGAACTTCCATTGGGAAAATCAGTCAAGACTGATTATTCGTTCGTAAGCATTCCCAATGCTGTAGAACGGGTATCCTTTGATGAACTTTACAGTGGTAGGGAAGATTCCAGTAGGAAAGACTTCTCCTCATTGATACTGTGTGAGAGACTTTTACAACTACTGCGTCTAGAAACCACTCCTTAGGGACAGGCCGCCAAAGAAAAACAAGAGAACTTACTTTTGGCACAAGCCGGGGCCCGAATTTTTCCATCTCGACGACATCTAGCTCATTTCCTGTCCAGATGTGGGCCGGTAGCACCAAAATGGGGCACTCCACTCTGCCTTTTAGAGAGTAAAGCTAGCCCACAAAGTAAGTCAAAGACTGGCAACATACGCGCTGACTTTTTGATAGGCTGACCTGACCCTTAGCTTATCTTGAAGCTTAAGCTTCTGATTATCTATTCTCGACGAAAGGGACAATTCCTGTGATTATTGGTTAGCCAACAGAGTCTCATCTTTTGATTTGCCTAAGTCCCGTCTTTTCAAAATGCCAAACACGCCCTTTACTTACTTTATATATTGGTTTATTGTTACTAAGAACCCATCAGACTTTCGGGAGAACAGGGACGAAGCTTTGCTTTGAAGTCATCGTCTTCGGGCTTTCATAACATGATTCTAAAAGAACGGGTTGCCAGGTTAATCTGAGTTTTGAAGTTGATGAAAGCTAGTTATATCAATTCCTTTTCCAGAGGCTGCCAAAAGGGACCCACCCCGGGTAACAGCGCAAGACCACAACGGACAGCTTAAAAACTGCCAGTTGCTTTTTTTTTTATATCCTGTTGTGGAAGATCCTGCTATCGAATCGAATGACAAGGAGGAGTACGAAATTCAAACATTTTATCCGCATCCGACAACTCTTTTTGATCTTGCCTTGCCTGGCAGACTTACGAGGAGGGGAACCCACCCTGGCTAGGAAAGGAAAGATAGCCCGCTACCATTGCATTGAAGCTCCCGCTGCCACTTAAATGTCTGCTGTAGGCGAGAAAATGGATTTCTCACGCCATCGGTTTCCGTTGCTGGATCGGATATCGTAGCTTCTGGTCTTCCTTGACTTTCGCATTTAGTCTTGGTAGCAGGTCCAGATTTGACTTTCTTTTTGAATTCCATTTTTTTCTTGGTGTTCGCGGGATAGGAGCAAAAGAGAACGGGGAGTAAGGAAGAAAGTCTTTCTCATCTGCCGTCGCGGACTCGGATGATATTTCCTCTTCTCTTCCATAAATCTTATTTGCACGAGCTTATGTAAGCCATAAGGAGTCAGTCTTATTTCAAAAAGCCCTGAATCCCAAGGTAAGGATCTCATTCTTTCTTGCTATGGAGGAGCAACCCACATGTGTTAGAGATTCCTAAGCAATAATCATTCTATATACCGGACCACCTTCCACTCCTTCTCTATGATTTGAGAGAGCAAGGCTTCAACTCCCACTCCCTATTGATGAAATTGTGATCTCTTAAGGGGCCAGCTGCAGGTGCAGGATTAAGGGATTCACGCACAGGCTCTCTTCCTCCGCCCTCTCTTACAGACCGTCTGGAATAGAAAAGATAACCATTTCGCACGACGCACTATTCCTATCCTAAGTCAGGGCCTGCCATAACCAAGACATGTCCACCTGCTTTGATCTCATGCAAGTGCAAGTAGGAGCATGAGCCAGGAAGTGTTTTAGCTCGAAATGAGGATGATTACTCTTCTGCCTCTCCCAGGTTCCACCATATTGTATTGGCTTATCACTCCACTCGTGGTGAAGTTCAATCAAGAATGGCATTTCGACTGTCATAAGTGAAGTGAGGCTTTCTCACACAACCACAGGGACTGGCACTAATGAAGCCTGACCTCTAAATGATGATGCCCATTCCGTATCTGTTGGTCGGAGGTTTTTGTGGGCTAAAATAAACTACCCATCCCGATCCGATTCTATAGTCAACCATTAACTCTCGCTTTAAGCCTGCGAATTGCTGCTTTGAATAGCATCGATAAGTCTTTTTAGCCAGCCAGAAAGGGCTTTCTAAGATAAGGGGGCGCAAGGCTGGCTATGAGATAGCGGCAGCTTTTAGGCCTTAGGCATGAGAAAGAAAAAGAAAGGGACAGTGAAGTGGACCTCAACCGAATCAATTAGAGCGTCATATTCTAAACTTCCAAAGCATTAACTCAAACGAGGAACTCATGATAACTTCATCACACAAGGCCAATCGAAAGAGCTTTCTTCGCTCGAAAGACGAAACTCAACTAGCGCTTTCTTTCTATACTATACGAGAATCATCGTTCTCTATCTGATATTTGTTCTCGCTCGCGAAGGGGTACGTCCACAGATCGCTAGGACCGGGAACAGATCGAGACGGGAAAGGAAAAGCCGTTATAAAGAAGCATAGGTCTTCACCTTCTTCGTTTGCTCACCATGCTCAACGCACGTTATAAAAGCGTAAAAATGTGCTTTTCGAGCATCTTTTTATCAAAGGGGATGCTGAACTGAACAAAGATTGACTCAATCCACGGTCAATTCTGAAAGATCGGATTATGATTATTCTGTTTATGAATTAACAACTACAACAACAAAGCAGCTAGCCTAGCTCTTGGCCTAACTAGTAGCCCTTCCTCAGCTCCAGCTCTTGCTTATGCTTCCTTCCCTATCTATTGCCCGTGAAAAGCGCTTCTATGGCGTCGAGTATTTGAGAGTTGTTGGAGAACTTCCTTGCCTAGCCTATGCTTCAAGGCTAGTTTCAAGCTCATCACAAGGAACGATTGATGATTCTATTGGATTGAGCGAGAGGTGGCAGTTAATACGGAAAGCAGCCGTCGTACTCTTAAGGTTGCTGGAAGCGCTTGTCTAAGGCGGTGCCATTGTGTCCGAATCAGTAGTTGCCATTTCTCGTCCTTAAACTGAGGACGCTCAGAGGAGAGTTCAATGCTTAGTAAAGTACCCCTGGGATGAGACTTCTTGACTGCTAGACTGCTTTCCTCTCCCCTTGGTCGAGCTGATTTTCTTTCCTTGGTTTGATTTAGGCGACTTTCGCCACCTCAACAAAGTAGGTCAAAAAAGGGTTAGCCAGAAATCCCATTTAAAATCAAAGGCGGCGTGCTAATCCACGAAAAACGATACGAGAAATTCGAAAGATCATTGGCCCGGCTCAAAAGCTGGAAATGAAAGCGACGTGTGTAGCTGACCAATTGCAAAGTCTCAAACGGTCTAACTGTCGGAAACTTTCGTAATCGTTCCAACTGGTCGAAATTTAGCAAAAAAAACGCGGACTTATCCAAGGCTCATTCCATACTGGGAAGAATCTCACAACATCTATTACGGCCTTCATTCCACGAATCTAAAACATGCCTTTCTCACCAGTAGCAGGTCTGCCATGATATCGTGATGCAGAAGAAAAAGGTGGGGAGCAGCGGTCGTAACTCTACCAAGAGGGGCGGTGGGTACTCGAGGGAAAGAAACCATAAAAAAAAGCTCCCAAGGTTGGAAGTTGTGACGCTGAAATAGGCCCCCGATAGATAGCTTACCAGTTGACTTCTTCGGGGTTTTGGATCTGAGGAAAGGAAGTTTCAGACAAAGAAGATATAAAAAACAGAAAACATAATATATAATAAGAATGAGCGCTCACTCTTTATTATATATATGGAGAGAACCACATCTATTCAAAGGAAATGTTTTGACCTGCAGGATAGTTCTAAACCTACTGACTGAGTCAGTTGAAGGAGGTTTCGACTTTCTACAGAAAGAGTTGCGACTCAGCGCCGGGGCGGGCGGGGGTTCATGACGAGTGGGCATGAACTGTAACTAAACAAACAAAAGTGAACCAACCACGAATTCCTGAACCGTAAAGAGAACCACCAACCACCCTGTAAAGTAAAGAGCCTCACCTAAAGGACCAGACCTGGAGCTGAGAACAAGATCAAAAGCGCAACTTCTCATTTGAAGCATAAAAGTGGTCAGGTCACTGAAAACCGGAAGAGATAGGAGTGGCCTTATAAAAATGAAAGGTTGGAGGTTGCTCGAAATTTGTCAAATACGAGCCCGTCTTTCTCTATTCAATCTACGGCCTACCTCGAGACACCTGTGTCACAACAGCTGATCTTTTGAGTGAGGGAAGCCGGAGCAGTGTAGGAACTATAGATCGAGAAAGCCACATTAGCTACACCAGATAGATCTTTTTTTGTTATCCTATTTTTTAATTGACCGGATCGGTCACCCCTCAACCAACTAAGACATTTCTGAGCAGTTCCCCTCACCCCCCTATCACAACAAGACAGAGCTAACCCAACATTCTACTGCTCTCTAAGAGTAAGAGGCCTGCCTATTAGTCTTAGACAACATAGTACTAGGACTGACCTATATGAAAAACCGTGATTGGTGAAGGTACCAAACCTTAGGTAGCTGCTATCTATCGGATCTTTTCTAAGAAGGTGGTTGAGTCGAAGCGGAGAAAGAGACTAAGTCATCGGTCGTGCCGGGATTGATTTCGTACTTCCAGCTACACAACACAGCCGTCAACCCTGCGGGAAGTACTTTATAGATCGAATCTCCTGGTCTTTCGTTGGCTATTCGAATGTCTGGACCAGTAGAAATGTACGAAAGGGGGTCTCGTCCTTTTCTTTCCAACTAGTAGCTCTTTCGTTGATCTCTCCTCCTCCCGGCCGGCTGTGACTCGTATGCCCATAAAACGACTATCGATTCCTAACGACCCCCTAGATGATTCTACCATTCGACCGGATCAACACTATTTTATTTTCATTTTCTGGCCTCGGAAAACTTTTCTAAACAAGCGAGAAAGGGCCTTTCTATGTTATTAGTCAAGCGCGCTAGCTGCAATCTTTCTAAAGCAACAAGCGAGAAAGTTGACTTTAAGAAAGAAGGGGCGCACCCTTGCTCTAGAAAACCTTTCCAGCTGTAGCTTTACAACATAGGGTTTAGATAGGGCCTTTAGTAAGATAGATTTCTTGAGCGCATTAATATCATCTATCAAAAGGTATCGATAAAGGGGCGTTAGCGCTTTAGTTTGATTGCATAGGAATGATTTTTTTTTTTTACAGAGAAGAACTAGTTGAATTGCCCTCCTTATCTTTGATATTTTCTATTTTAAAAAAGCAGATATAAGATTTCAACTGCTTGAATTCCCTTCTTCTATATTGAATTCCGTCATGGATAATAGGGCATGATCCATGTTATCAAAGAACCCTACTATATCTGCCTTAATAAGTTGAAAAAGATTTTCCCATCCAAAGATATGAGTGAAGAAGGTTAGTGCCTTTGCGAAAGCCATGATAAAAAAAAGTAAAAATAAAATAGTTAACAAACAAAAGCAAGGAGAGAGCACCCAACATAATATATATAACAAACAAACCAGTGTGACCGCGTAATAGAACGTTTTATTATGCGACGAAAATGATTTTATAAGAAGGAAGACTCCTGCAAGTTCATCAAAGCTTATGTGAGCAAAGAACGGCTAGCCACTATTTCACAAAAGGGCACTCCAACACCTCGAGGAAATAATCTGTTCTGGAGTTACAGACAAGGAACTCCATTCTGTTGACTCTACCAGATAGAATAGTAGAACCCATTCATACTAAAAAGAAGAATGGGATCCTGGCTCAGAAGGAACGCTAGCTTATCTTAACACATGCGAGTCGAACGTTGTTTTCGGGGAGCTAGGCAGAAGAAATAAAAAACAGCGCCGGCAGAAAGCTTTTTTTTTATAGTTATAGAAAGAGAGTCAAGGGGGCTTCCGCGGGCGATTCTTTAACCGCAGGCAGCCCCGACTTAATGATGGCCGCGCATGAGATCGCACGAGACCACTTCGATTATGAGTCATGGAACATAGCGGCCCTAAAAGACCTTCTGCGCTATCTTAACTTTTTGTAGAAAGGTGAATAATTTCCATTTTGAGCGGTCTAAACTTCGACCTATAGAAAAGATCATCAGAGAGGAGACAAGCATTTATGATTCCAGCCGAAAAGACTAGTAAAATCAAAGGAAGGATCAAGAATGTCATCTATTTCAGGAGCTAGATTAGTTGACGATGAACAAGTCAGAATTTCCTCAACAAAAATGGATGGATTGGACCGCCATTCAGGTTCGTTATCGATTATGTATCAGTGGGAACATAAAGATAAAAGAGTTAACTAAGTAAAGTATCAGATCGACCCAATTTCACAAATGATAGGTCAAGATCATGTTGTTCATTGGGAATGGAAGAGGAGAGAACGATCAGACATCGAACGATGAATTTCGATTGATTGTTATCGTGGAATTCGTCATCAAGATGGATTGCCCTTACGCGGTCAACGAACTCATACTAGTGCTAGAACTTGTCGCAAGCGAATTCGAAAATGAAATCAGTCTACCGAAAGCCCTTGGTACTTGTCTTATCAATCACACTGATAGCTTCAATAGTTCACTGAAATTGGATGTAGTTTTTTTGGTATTTCACTGGTTACTAATCCAGTCGTATAGTAGGTCTCCTTCGACACTCCACTAGTGGCTCGGCTTCGTCCTAGAAACTACTGCACATCTTTATCTGATCCGGAGGCTTCGTCGACCGGCTCCTCAGATAAAGATGTATCCGACGCGGAAATCACCACTTTTTCGATTGTGATTTTTTGTTGGTCAGGAGAGACAAAAGAGAGATTTTCTATCAGTCAAAAACGGATATCGCCCCCCATGCTCCCACGGTCCGCTTACCGAGGAATAGGAGGAATAAAAACCAGAGCAAGTTGGGGTATAGAGCCGTAAGCGCGATGGGGGGTGACAGAGGACGTGCTCGTACGGTTCATAGAAGGGTATGATCAACTTGTTGATTGTTGGGAACTTTCACTCTTCTATATTCGAAATATGCCTTTCTAGGAGCATTACGATCTGCAGCTCAAATGGTCTCTTATGAAGTCTCTATTGGTCTTATTCTTATTGTGCGCCTTGTGAGCGCGTTTGGATCCGCGAAGGTAATCGCTCGGATGTTCCCCTAACCCAACCCAAACCGGAGGGAACCGCAGCATGGGGACTGTCCGCGTCTCGTCGCAAGGCTTATTTTGATTTGAGTTTTGGGTCATAGGGCGGGCTTCGGGTGGGCAGCTTTATCTGAAAAAGGGCCGGGGCACAAGGATCCTGGTACTATCCAGGTGCGAAGAACCCCGGAAGTGACTGCAATGAGCAGAAATCTCACTCACCGGCCTAAACGACGAGCAAACACTCGAACGTGAGAGCAAGGGATCACCTAACGAATGGACGAGTTCCAAGGAGGGAGGCAAAAAACATGCTTTCAGAGAAGTGACGGTCCGAATCCTTATCTGAACTGCAAGAATAACTGACTAAGCCGTGACATAAGGCCCATTCTCCAACTCCAAACGGGACCAAGCCTTTAGGTTGTTTAAAGAGGTTGGGTGACAGATCGGCCATAGGAGTACTCCGGGGTATAAACCAGGGCAACAAATGTCGAGCATACGACGATGCCGCCCGTTTTCATTTCATGGAAGTACCCGGCAGAATCAAGGGCTGTAGGTGATGGCGCGTTTTGCTTTTTTATCTGGAGAGAGGCGCTGAAATCGTTCCTATTGGGTCGGGTCGTGCGTGGCAGCTAAATAAGGGCGGGCGGACGCTTGAATGGGACCTATTCTCTTCAAAGCTGAATAGGAAATCAAGGGGCCGAGCTTACTGATGAGTGCCTTTTTTCTAAAGGTTAAAAAAGGCTCTCATGTGAAGCTAACATGGCTGGCTACATACAAGTATAGCCAAATCAAGATGAGACAGGACGGACGGTCAGAGGCCGTAACGGGACTACCATAGGAAAGCCCGCCCCCTCTAGCTAACATATAAAGAGATTCCCGGATAACAGTAGTCTCTATGTGAATCTCTTCCCGACCAGGCCAGGCCGAATCGGGCCAAATTCATGGCTCCGCCCACATGCATCATTTGATGAAAGCACTCCAGTCCAGTCGCCTCTCCTCGAAAGTCGCTTGTCAACCACGCTTTCCCTCCCTCAAAATAATATCATGTTCTTCACCAATCCTTTTTTTGGGGCAACACAGCAATGAGTAGTTCGCTCCAGGACTCCACTCCCTCGAGAGCAGGATGCCGGCCGAAATGGAGCTGGGAGCCAACCTAGACTTGGATTCCTGGGGCTTGCCCCAACACCTAAATCAAAGGCGGGCGCCGAAAAGGAAACAGCTCCGCTTTTTCAAGAAAGCTTTGCTTGATAGGCGCTTCCTACTCACTCAGACAATGCTCTGAACACGAAAGTGTGCAGTTCAGCCGCCTTCTCTCCCATGCTGAGTCACTGGTAACGCCTCGGAAAGCACGGACGAGCCACATGCAGGGAAACTTGCACGTGTGGTTCTGGCCGGGGACCCCGGTATACTGTACTAATATGTGTAGGTCCCCGTAATTCGAGTGAAATTGTCATGGCGCAAAAGCAGATATGGTCTGGTATTCCTTTGTTCCCTGTATTGGTTATGTTCCTCATTTCTTGTCTAGCAGAAACTAATCGAGCTCCGTTTGATCTCCCAGAAGCGGAAGCTGAATCAGTTGCAGGCTATAATGTAGAATATGCGCGGGATGCGATTCTTAATAGTCCACTGTTGGCGGAAGCCAATGTCCCGGGGTCCCGGGGACTCATTCTGACTGAAACAAGGGGTGGGTCTTTACCAATTCAAAAAATATTCGATTTTAGGGAAGCAAAAAGCGCCTAGCGCGAGCCTTATTGAAAAGGCTCCTTACTATTACTATAGATATAGATGGGGCGCCCCTTATTGAAAACTCAAGGAAAGCCTTTATATATGTGTATTCTATTAATGTATTAATGCGCAAACGCATGCGATGCGAAGAAAGCAACAATCGAGGCCCTATGATATTAGTAAAGCGATTTTAGGCTTTACTAATATTTTTGATAGGAATTGGATTGTTAGTAAAGTCACGCTTTTCCTTTTGATAGGAGTAGGTGCTTTCTGGGGCAGGGCACTCTTCATTCTTCATTCGAAACTAATGAATGTCCGGTCAGGGGTTTCTGCCTTGTTATCAAAAAGGGAGTTGGGTAAAGCAAACTCCCTCCTTGGACGAGCACGAGGCTTAGTCAAGTAGAACGAACCGGGTTGCGTTGCTTGATGCTCCGATCGAAAACAAATCAGTGGGACCGTGCCGGTACGACTGAATATGCGTTATCAAGGTCCCCTACGAACAAAAAAAACCGGGCCGAACTTCTCCTGCCCGCTTCCATAGAACAATATCGTGGCAACGTAGACCTAAGTGGTATCATATTGGATCCTTGGGAACCATCACAAGTACGGCCGGCCTATATTTGAACGAGAATGCCGTGTCGTCTAGCGGAGCCTAGAAGAAGGTGACTCGCGCAGATAGCTGACTCCTTTTCAATAGAAAGGAATAGCCAAACCAAGGCAGTTGTCTGGTCAATCTCAGAGATCTTCTTCTTATTGGCCGGCAAACTGGAGACAGACGACCACGGTCCCAACCTTACCAGCACCAGAGGTGTACTAATCAATGAACCCCCGAAACCTACTTGATTTTCTGACAAAATAAACCAAGCCTAACCGGTCACGACATGTTGTTGATATTGATTGAGTTTGAGGGACTTTCGCCGACTGAATTCATCCATAAACTCAGACCACCGTAACCCTCGTAACCAAAGCGTCACGACAACATCCAAAGGTCACCTTTGGATTCTTAAGTAGTTTTTAGGAGGCGCGCGTAGGAATGCCGACCACTACATAAGCCACTAGTGGCTGAGAGAAAGCGAGCAGCACCTTGTATAGGTTGAAGCTATGAAGCTTACCTTATTATTAGAGAAAGCCATTGCGCGCTAGCCTAGCTAGCTAACGTTTTTTTTTCAGCCGGCTGTTATGTTAGTTGTAGCGCGCCTTCCCTCCTTCTCTCACTTCGGAAATCTTTTTCAGTCTTTTATTATGATGACCTGGTCGAGAGAGTCAAATATATCGGTGTAAAAGATTGAGTAGGATCTGTGAGGTTGGTTATATCGAAGAAGAAAACTGACGAATCCAATCTTCCATACTGCGAGCGAAGTCAGGCAAAGAAAGCTGCTGCTGCGCGCTCAGGACGAGTTATGGCGCCCTCCCTTTACGCGAATTGGGCGCAAAGCAAAGGCTTTTGGTGGAAGAAAGATCGTAGCTCAATCTCCCCCAGTAGGGTCCGAGGGACTCCCTCCTATTTTTGGTAGCCTACGCTAGGCTGTACTGGCAATTAAGGTGCTTCTGTAGCCTTTCTTTGTAAGAGGAGCCGGATTAGTTGCAGTTTTCCTTCCTGGGTGAATGGGTTGGGTGCCCAGTACTGACGCTGCGCTGACTTGGAAACCATGTCGAAGTTCCCTATCTATATCTTCTTGAGGCTTTCCTTCATCCTATAGCAAAGTCTGACTCTTGGGTCGGATCAACGGTTGAGATCTTTTTCGTCAAAGGGTCTTGAAGATTACAGATATTCACAATTCTATCCAATTCCAAGTTTTGTACCAAGCTTCCCTTCTTAATAAGTAAGAAAGAACTTGACTTGTTCAAGTCAGTCTAGTCAACTCTCCTCACTCTATCGAGTCAGTAATCCATTCCCTTCGAATCTAAGGCTCAATGATGGATCTAGGCGCTTTCCAGAGGCGAAGACTGATATCACCTGGCCCCGGGCGGACCATACTCAACCTTTCGTCCAGTGGTTAGCTTCTGCCCATAGCTCAGACTGATACTGAAAAGGTGGTTGGACCTATGCCTACTATGTCTGTGAGGAAGTTGGGCTTCTACATTTTGATTCACCGGGTGACTCTTGGGGCTCTGATTCTAGGGCGAAAACAGAAAGATTGAAGGCAAGTTTGAAAACTCTCCTCTTTATATTATAGTCCTTCTTTCAGCTAAGTCTTAAGCCCTGTTCGCCCCAATCCCTTGTATCAGTCTTCGTGCCAGCCTTCGCGCTTCGTTCTCGTGATTTCATTCCTCTCCAAGTAAGCCTTTCAAGCTGTCTCTGTCCGCCAAGAGAAAGAGGGCAGCTAGGAATATAGCTAGGGGTAGAGTGAGTAATGGGGCTAGCGCAAGAGCTGGGGATAGGTTGTTAAAGGGCGGCGGGCAGGTAAGGTTCTAGGTCAAAAGCAGATTCTCGGGCAAGGGTCAACTAAAGGCATCTAGTTCCAGACCGGAGCGAATATCATAGAATATCATACCTTCGCCCTCGGCCTCTAGTCGCTAATAGATATGATATGGTCTATAGTAAGGTTACATAGGAGCCTTCCACTCGAGCCAATAGTTTCCAGGCCATTCTTGAAACAAAACCTAAGGGCATCTAAATTAAATAAAGTGCTAAGCCCCTTGGCTGGAGATCAAGTGGAAGTTGGAGTCTCTAAGTATTCTCTAGCAAAGTAGTCTTCCTCAGCTTGAAGTAAACTCAACTCTACTCTCTTCTCGGATAAGGAATAAGGGTCAGAAGCGGGGTAGAGGAATTGGTCAACTCATCAGGCTCATGACCTGAAGATTGCAGGTTCGAATCCTGTCCCCGCCTAATCATCTGAGGCCGTAGTCAGCCTCAAGATTTGAGATTCCGTAAGTAACCTAGTGACATCCTCAAGTCAACGAGTTAGGAGCTCATACCGGGTAGGAAGGGAATAGAATCAGCTGCAATTGCTCCTGTTTTTTGAGTTTCAGTTGGAAGAGGGGGCATTAGCGGTTTAGGAATCGATCTAGCTGCTTCTCCTAGAGATGGAGATGCGGCATAACCGTATGAACCGTACTCGTCTGCTTCTTCTTCCTCTCCCGTCCGGTCGAGTCCGCTTCGTTCCTCTCCTTAGGCTTCAAACGCACTCAACCTAATAATCCACTTCCAAAGGATGGAATGATTGTAGGATCAGCCGTAGTCGTAGAAAAAGGCCATATTCTTTATATAAAGAAAGAAAAGCAGCAGCAAGAACTATATCTGTCAAAGAATCAGAGTCAAGTGGAAGGTTTGATGGAATGTGCCTATGAACTCTTCCTCTTTCAAGCTCATTACGCTCATTCCCGAGTTCACTTCACTCGCTTAAGCCGAATTTTCTCATTCAAATCCTTCTAATCGCGATCGGGGAATCCTCCGCCAATTCTCTAGTCTCATGGGATCAAGATTGATCATAACGATATCGTGGAAATGCTGGCTGCACAGACCCATATCTAAATCATCCCCTTGATACTAAACCAGATCAAGCTTGAGAAAGGTTCTTACGTCGTCGATCGGCTTACCGACCCGAAATTCATGCATTCATTGAGTCAGGTCCGGGAATAGAGAGCCCTCTAGAACCAGAATCAACATCTTAAAGGATAACTTCGCGGGAATATACGGACTAGTATCCACTCTCTTCCCAGGAGCAAAAGACAGAGATTTGTTAGCAGCGCTCGAAACTACAATGACTTTCCCAGGATGGATGGGAAAGAACTCAGTCGAGCCAACATTCTGGCACTAGCGGCTAAGAGAGCAGTGCTTTATCTTTGGCCACCACGTATCTGGATTTTCTCTATCTTCGAATAACGATCTTCCGCAGGAGCACAACATATCAGGGATGATCCACGCGAGACTGCCATGATGGTTGGACTTGACGTCGGTATTAGAACTACCTCAACTATGTCGAATATATGCTTCGCCTATCCGCTGTTAACAACTGATGTGCGTCTGCGCTAATCGGTTGTGTCTTCCTTCCTGCTATACGATAATCGAAGCGATAATCAGGGGAACCAGACAAATCGCATATCGGGTGAGTCGCTTATCCGCTGTTAAGTCGCAGATCCGCTCTTTTGTTGTCGAGCGAAATTACATAGCTCCTCGGATATTCATTCAATCTAGAGTGGAGAGAAAGGAGACCATAGGCAGAGGTGGAGCGGATGAAATGGAAGTTGAACGCGAACGTCTAAAGTACGTACCACCCGTTATCAAGAGTTTTGACAAGTTATATGACCGTAAGCCGGTTGAAGTGGGCCCTCTTCCTTAAGTCAAGTCAGATCCTATTGGTAGGGCAGATCTCGGGGATGGACATGTGTAACGTAAGACACGCCCGGGTTCCAAAACTCCAACTATGATAGCCAGTCTCAGGCCCAGTGAAATCAAAAGTAGCTCACTTACAACAGCAAAGCCTTTCTGGCAATCGCTAGGTATTTCCAAAGGCGAAAAGCTCGGATCGAAGGAGGAAGACTCCCGCTTAGGACTGGGCCAGTGCCTTTCTACAACTCAAGGTTTTTTTTCCTTCGTGGATGAAGATGGAGTCAACATAGACAAACGTACGCAAAGAGCGATTTATAACGTGAGACCTTTAGATTGAGCTATTCAATTCCATTTCGGTTATTGAGAACATCCTAGCCAATAAGGCTTCCCCTATCCGAAGATCCGGTTTATAGTTCCATTTCTTTCTTTGGTTTTCTTCAAAAAAAAGGGCACCTTCTAAGATCTACGGGCAGAGACTGCTTGCCCTGAGGATTGGTTTCAATCTCAGAATAAGGCCCTATGGAATCTTGCCTCGTATGTACATGTTCTTAAGGTGAGTTCTTACTTAGCTGGTTTCGGTTGTATGATGGAAGTGGAGATTTCGCAGAGCAGCATATTAATAATGTCTAAATTTCCAGCGGAGACACTGCTCACGATGAGAGTTTGTTGCGGAAGCACTTTGATTTTCTGCGAGTCTTTCGGGTGTCGCATTCACGTGGTATACACGCCTCGCGCCGAACTCGATCAATAGTTGCGCCGATATGGTAGACGCCTTTCACCAAAGATTCTATTCAGTAGCCCGCAAAGTCACCTATATGGAGCTTGCGGCGACTAAGCATATGTGGGGTGAACCCTTTGAGACCTACTTGGCTAGGTGGAGGATTTGAAATACAATGTGAAAAGGAATTTGAAGAAAGCGAGTTGAGTGGCTAGCTTTACTGATTGAAGTGCTGGTGGCTTGTTTGCTTTCCTGTTTCTGGGAGCAGGACAGAGAGCCTAAGGGATAGAGGCGGAAAGACTACGGGAAGGCTTCTTTGCCGGCGATTAATGCTTTCCTATTCGTTTTACCCACTAGTCGGTATCAATGATGAGAAGGAGGAGTAGGACAAGAAGGTAAGGGATTGTCATTGCTATTCCGCTTCCTGTTGGCGGAAAAGTGACTCTAAATCTCTTCTAGTCAATCTATGAGACTTGTACAAAGAATCAGTTTAGACCTTTTTGGCTTTTTAACAGTGTTCCGGTCATCAAGGAAGAACTCGAACAAGAGCTCAAAGGCATTCTCTGATTTTTGTTGGTTCATAGTCCATTCGGGTCTTGTTACTTTATGTTTTGGATAAAAAAAAAACCTCGATCAAGTTCTAACTAGAAATATCTTAAGAGAAGAAAAACAAGAAATCGTTTTTTTTCGAGGAAAAATCCTTCTCCGCCGTTACGAAGTTATTCTGCTCTCGTCTTCGAACAGGAAGGCTAGAGTAGGGGGGGGGATTGAGTCTCGTTCCCATAGTTGCCCCCCAGAAAGTGGGTTTAGGAATTGTCCAAAAAAGCGCCCTGAAGAGCAGTGGCTCAGTTTCGGCGCACCAACGGAGAGATAGACTCAATGTATCAAAGCTCAATCGAAAAAAAGAGCAAGAAATTCGATCCTGACCTCCTGGGACTCCTCGGCACAGGGATGACGGGCCTTCATCTACAGGACATCGAGTGCGCGGGCGCAGCTTTCGACAAAACAACTGGATTTATTCTCGAAGTTATGGCGGAATGCAGCAAATCCCCGGCCGTGCTGGTTCTTCCCTCCACACGTTCTCAAACCGATCGATAAAGTGAAGTGCCGGAGGATTTTTCGGAATTTATCTGAATCAAAAGATTGAAATGACTGTTCAAAATTTCATCTATACCTTTGAGATTAAAAAAAAAATGGATTTTCTTATGTTATTATTATTAGCGTTGATAGCTTGATTCTTTAAAGCTTATGCCGTAGAAGATCAGGCTATTGGCCTTTTATCCGCATCTTCTCGACCAAGACCGGGAAGGGCTTCGTTTTGTTTGGGATGAACTTGAAAGGACTCGACCCACCCTCGTAGAGTGGCATTTATATATATATATAAGACTCGAGTCTCTCAGTGGAACTAAAAAAAGGTAGTTTACTTACTTAGTGCTTGCGCTAAGGAGTTTGAGCTCTTTTTTTTTTGCTTACTTTTAGCCACGTGGGGCGGCTATCCGCATGTGCCCAAAGTGACGTCTTGGTAATAGGTATACTCGAGAAAAAAGTTTGGAATTCGACCTCTCCTTATACGCGGGGTCATGGACTCCTTTTTTGTTTACCTTTTTCTCCATTCCATTTTTTATTGAGCTTGGTGTGGAATCATCATCATTACACATGAATGATTAGTCTGGCTGCTGGTCTAGCGATCCTTCCTAGCCGCCAACTAGAGTGCAGCCTGCCTGCTGAAGGCCGTAACGTAAGTAACTCAGTGCTCCATACGGGGGAAATGAAAGCATCATTCGTTCGGATCCTCCCACATGTTCAATCTTTTTTTAGCGGTTTCCCCAGAGATCTTTATTATTAATGCAACCTCCATTTTGCTCATTCATGGAGTTGTATTTAGTACCTCTAAGAAATATGATTATCCGCCGTTAGTCAGAAATGTGGGTTGGCTTGGATTACTTAGTGTTGCGCGCCTAGGAGGGCAGCGCGCTTTGGGATGCGGAGGAGCTATTATCGCCCAGCCCCCTAACCTAATGCGGCACCGGGTTTGGACCGGAGGGAACCGTAGCCTGGGGGACGTCTGATCCTTTTGCCGCCGCAAGGCTGGCTAATCGTACGCAGCAGGCTCGAAGACCCCTGGTCCTATCGAACCAGATATTGTATAACCTGGTTCTGGAAGGCACATGAGTTCGAACGCTATGTAAAATGTGCAACCGACACTACGTAGGTACTTGTGCAGGTGAGGCGTCGGTCGGTCCTAGAAACGGCGGCAGCGGCGCGAGGAGTTAACGACCGGGCGTGCTGCAACCTAGGGATCACCAGGCAGCTCTTTCGCTCTATAGGGATCGGGAGGGCATAGCACAATTCTTCTTGGAGGGGGGTTGGTTTGCCCGGGTGACTGATCCTGCCATAATGTACTCCTACCTATTATAGCATCGGCAACCGAAGTCGAGCATACATACGACGATCTTCATGCGTGAATAGCTGGGAGGAAATCAAGGGCGGTAGATGATAATGAAAAAGGGCTTAGCGTCTGGACGGGCGGGCCAAATAGAGCTTACCTCCGGCGCGTATTAGCTTAGCTGCGCTTAATAGGCCGGTTTGGCTTCCTCTCTGGCGGCCACTTTCCTTACCTTACCCACGCTACACTCCCACTCCAAGCTACGCCTGCTGAGCAAGATGCATTGCGATTTCCTCTTCTGTAGACGCACCGGAATATGATCCGGGACGGGAAGAGAAACACTTTTTTCTTCGTTCTCTAGTAAAGCCAAAGACGCCCCAAGACAAGGCCGTTAAGGCTGTTAGGAAGGAGACATGCTCAATATCACCTGTCTGGATCGGGGCTGGGATAGTGGCGCCCATTCCTAACCAGTTCCGAAAAGGTTCGCTCATATTGGAGGGAGCATCCCCGCTTAGTGATCGGTACGTTAGTTCACGCAAATCCGAATCAGTTATCAAGGACGAGCCACATGCAGGGAAACTTGCACGTGTGGTTCTGGCCGGGCTTTCCTGAGGTATCTAATAACCTTGCTTCTGCTCGCCGCTGGCGCA
>JAOQMS010043661.1:0-11444 GCA_027563885.1 Erythroxylum longipes
ATTCTTTTAACAAGTTAGAGAAGTTCTTATCAAGAAAAATTAAAGATTTCGTATTTGCAAAAAGAATACACAATTCATTCTTGTGTATATCATATATTCAACGTAAAGTCTATATTAACGTGTGATTTACTTCAATATGAACTCTGAAACAAGGTAAGTAGCCTTAAAATGTAACATTTAAAGCAAATGTAAAGGCCCATACTACCCGCCTATAGATATCATCCGCTTTAGGTTGCTCATCGGGCTAAGGCCCTCACGGTTTTACCCTTCTCGTATCTAAGAAAACGCGTCTATAAGGAAGAGGTATCCGTACCCTTATAAGGCATACTTTGTTCTCCTCTCCTATTGATATGGGATCTTACAGCAAAGAACAACGAGGAAATATATGTTACAACATTTATGCTACATACGCATTGAGGAGCATATGTTTAAGCTGCAATTTAGATGTAGTTTCTTCAACAAAATGAGCTCACAAATTTCAGCGATGATCATAGGTATCAAAGCTTCTTTGCCTGATTGTTGGCAAAACGTTTGAGATTTTGTTCTCATTAAAGCATGTAGATTCAAACTCCCAATATGATAACGTGAATCTGGTGGTCTAGTTTTGAGAAAGTGTGTTAAGTTGAGATTCGAAATGTAATATCTGTGAGAGAGACCTTTGGATCATTCCATGAACATGTAGTAGTAACATAGTCCCAAATAACTTTATTGAAAGGACATTCGAAGAGAAGGTGGTTCTATGATTCATCATGCAAGGAGCACATCGAGCAAGCTTTATCCACTTACAAGTATGGCATTCTGTCAATGGTGGATAACTTGTTTTATGTTGCCAACCAAAAAATATAGGAAACTTTACTCCATACCGTAGCGAACCATGATACCTTAGAGTGTCATCTACATAACTGGTCAAGAATGGTTTTGTTTGTAAGTTTGTTAAGCGGGATAGCCTTCCAAAAAAAGGTGTTAGGTGTATGTGGTGCTAGGGGTATCCTGGCTAGAGATGTTGCAAGCTTCGAGGAAAGTTCTAGGAGTTCCCATTAAGGAAAGAGCAAAGTTAGGTATGTAGTGAATGTAGAGAGGAAATTCTCGAGTATTGAGTTGAGTGTATCAAAGGACCCATACTTGACCAATTGTCATACCATAAAGGCATGACTATTCACTTTATTAGTGAATATGTTTTTTTAGAAATTAAAAAACTAGAAGGAAAAGTTGATAGCCAAGGGACATGATATTTTGGTATTTTTATTCCAAAAAGAAAAAAAGAAATAACTTTCAGGATTTTTAAAAATTATGTCATAGAATTCTGGTTGTAATTTCAAGTGGTAACAAGAGTGGTGGAGGCCTATGTCTCTTCGGAGGGTCTCTTGGATATGAGAGACTCTTCACTGTCGTAGAGTCGTTCCCACCTCTATCCTCTGAGAAGCTCAACGGAAAAGAGGTGGAAAAGTCAGATGGGTTGAAGGTTAACGGAGATAATATCCAGAGTAAGTCGCTGACTGTCGGAGCTTGGAAAAACAAGATCAATGTCTAGCATAACAAGGGAAGATTAAAATACTACTCGAACGTGCTTTAAGAAAGAATTTTCTCTCCTCCGATGGAGTTGTTACAAGTTGAAGCCAGAGCTTGGTCAAATGCCTTGGTTGGCTTTTTCTGGTCTAAAAGGATGGCTTTCCCAACTGTTAATGCATGGGAAATGGCACGATGGGGTAAGAAAGGTCTCGAAAAGGTAATGATTAAGGAGGATAGGTCGATGTTATTCAAGTTCTTTGAGAACTCCAATCTATCTAAGATCATCACACAAAGACTGTGGCACATCGGGGACCATCCCCTATTTTGACAGCAATGGAAACCAGGTATAGGTTTGGATAGAGGCTCAATCGCTGTTATTCTTCTATGGTTACAGTTCCATGCCTTACCGATGGAGTATTAGAAGGTGGAGGGTTTGATTCTTCTAATGAGTGCTTTGGGTAAACCAATCTGTATGGACTCTCAAACTGCAGTAATGAAAAGAATTGGGTACGTTAAAATATGCATAAAAATTCCAAAGTGTGCTTCTCTACCAGAAACCTTGCCTATCCTTCTTCTCGGAGAAATAGATGAGCTAGTAAGAGACGAAATATCCATCTCTTAATTATGGAAACCTTTTTTTACTAGCAAGAAATGGCTAGCTACTGGTAAAATTCTAAAGTCAGGATGTTATGACAATTTAGTGTCAAAAGAGTTTATGTCTAAGGGACAAATGAGAATGACAGAACAGGGACATAATACTGAGGTGAATGGGAATGATACGAACTTAGTTAATTCACTAAATGTGATACAGAATGAATTCTTTAATGTGAGTAAGTAAAATGTAGGAGGAGTACTAGAGTCTAGGACTAATCTGGAGAAGTTAAAGGAGTTGGGTAATGATATGGATAAATCTCGTCCAGGGGAACTGGAGAAAGAAAATAAAAAATGTGGAGAGTTAGTTTATGTAAGTAGGAGCGTTAGTCTAGGGGAGCCTTCACGTCCTCCTTTTTCTATTAATAGTAATCAGGTAGCAATGGGTGTTGGGATATAAATTGGTTGGAAGGGAGATCAACCACATGGAGTGCTTAATAATATGGAGTCTATGGAAACTGAAGATACGGAACCAGTTACTACTCTAGGGAAGGAAGTGGAAGTAAATATGGAAGTGGGTGATCCTAGTCAGATTACAGTAGGTGTTATTAAAAGGAGTATTGATAAGAAAAAAGGCAAGAAAAAGAAAATATAAAAGGGTTATATCCCCTAAGTGTCTTTTTTAGGGGTTCCAATAAATGTCGATACTAATATAGAACACAAGGGGCCTTAATGATCCTCTTAAGAAGTTGATGGTGCAGGAAGTAGTGGCAGACAAAAAACCTGTTTTGGTAGGACTTTTAGAAACTAAAATAAAGGCTGGTGCAGTTCAGAATGGGATGGATTTTTTGGGTTTTAAATGGAATTTTTTCTTTAATCACATCCATCACTATAATGGTAGGATTTTGTGTGAGTACAATACAGATAAGGCTGAGGCTCACGTAGTAAAGATGGGTGAGCAATTCATTCATCGACACTGCTGGTTAATAGGTAAGTTCCACTTTAAGGTTGCAATTATCTATACATCAAATTTTTCTTTTCAACGAGCTAAGTTGTGGGAGTTGATACTGGATTTATATGTGGGGATGCAAGATCCGTGGTTAGTGCTCAGAGATTTTAATTGCTGTCTAAAATTGGATGAAGTAGAAGGAGGTGTGGGTTTTCATATAGGATCAAGGATAGAATTAAATCAGCTGCTTCAAAGTATTGATTTAGTGGATCTTTGAGGTCTTAGCAAATGGTTCAGTTGGAAAAATAAACAAAAGGGAAACATGTTCATTAGGAAAAATTTAGATAGAGCTTTGGTGAATCAAAGATGGCTCAACTCTTTCCCTGCCACTTCGGCAGTGTTTGCTGAACTTGGTTTTTCTAATCATGCGTCTATTTTAGTTCAACAAATGTGTGTTGGCTCAAGGATAAGGGCACCTTTCAGATTCTTTATCGGTTTAACTTAGATAGAAGGTTTTATGGCAATGATTTGCAAGGTTTGGGAAATAGAGATAGTAAGGTATAAGGCTTTTCAACTTATGTAGAAATTGAAGCTTGCAAAAGTTGCTATTAAAGAGTTTAGTAAAGATTAACCACGGGATTTGAAAGAACTGGGTAAAACATTGGCTGAGGTTCAACAGTAGTGTTATATTGATCCTCTTAATGAAAGATTAAGAACTCTTGAAGCAGACCAGTTGAAGAACTACTAGGAAGTGCTAAAATTGCATAACTCGATCATCAAACAAAAAGTGAGACAGACATGGCTTAAAGAGGGAGACATAAATTGAAGTTTTTTCTAGGTGTCATTGTTAGCTTGGAGAAATATTAACACCATTACAGAATTGAAGGATGAGGAGGGGAATATGATAACTAGTCAAAAGGAGATTTTTAATCATATCAGAGGTTACTTTATTAAGCTAATATAAGGATCTCTTAAGTTAAGCCAAACAGATTTGGGGTTAAAAATGTGTTGGATTTTTGTCCAAGTCAAGGTACCCTAGAGATGGTAAATGCCCCTTTCATTGCTTAACAAGTGAAAGAGGTGTTATTTTAGCTACATAGTTCCAAATCGCCTGGTCCCGACGAATATTGGATAGTTTTTTTCCAGCAAACTTGGAACATAACGGGACCTCTATTAACTGATGCAGTGCTAGAGTTTTTCTCTTCTGGATCATTATTGAAGGAGATTAACCACACGTTCATTAGCCTAATTCCAAAGAAGGAAAGACTTGAGATGATCACGAACTATCGTCCAATTTCATGTTGCTTAACTATTTATAAGATTATAGCATCTTTATTGGCTGACAGATTAAAAGCAATGTTGTATAAGGTGGTAAATATGGCATAAGGAGTTTTCTTTCCATCGAGAAGCATTGGGAATAATATATTGATACTTCAAGACTTGTTGGGCGAATACCATACTGGTAAAAAGATTAAAAGTTATGCATTAAAGATTGATTTATTTAAAGCCTATAACACCATTAGCTGGGGTTTTTTGAGAGATTGTTTGGAAGCCATCAGTCTACCTTCAAAATTCTGCCAGTGGATCCTACAATGTATTCAAACTAGGGGATACTCTAAGCATTCTATTAGTTATATATCAATGTTTCAACAAAAATACTTGTATACATAAAAAACCCCAGGTTTAGCAGGGTAAATGCATTAAAAAGGGACAAGTTTTAGCTAATGGTGCCGTTACAGTTCTTCGATGAGTCTTTTAGTCAATGGGATTCCTACGAAACCGTTTCTTAATACTAGAGGGATTAGGCAAGGGGACCTTCTCTCACCTTACCTAGCTATGGAGGGATTATCTAGACTAGTATCCAAAATTATGGAAAGTAACGATTTGTTTTAGTATCACTATAAATGTAAGGAACTGAAATTATCACATTTGCTTTATGCTGATGATGCGATTATCTTTTGCAAGGCAGAACCACATGTCATTACGATGATGATGAATTTGGTGAATACTTTTTCGGGATGGTCAGAGATGTAGTTGAATGTGCAAAAGAGCAGAGTCTATATTTCCTCAGATGTTAGGAATCCAGAGTGGATAAGCAATTTGGTGGGGATTTCTCTTCAGGAAACTCCTTTCCGGTACCTAGGAGTCCCTATTACTTTGGGTAAGCCTAAATTTATAGATTTTATGCCTTTTTTGGAGAAATTGAAAGCTAGAATATATGCTTGGCAGAACAAATTCTTATCACTAACTGCTAGAGTTACCCTCATTATGTCAGTTTTAAACAGTATGCATGTCCACTGGGCATCTCACTTGGTAATACCTAAGAAAGTGACCAAGGAAATGGAGAGGTTAAAATCCTTTTTATGGAATGGAAAAAATGAAAATAGCAAGGGGGCTAAGGTCAAGTGGAGCGAAATTATTTTACCAAAAAAACAAGGGGGATTAGGAATTATCTCGATTGTGCAAATGCAAAGGGTTTTACTAATGAAGAGGATATGGAGATTATTTGTTGATAAAGAAGTGTTGTGGGTTAAGTGGATACAAACTTACCTCCTTAATGGCCAAATTTTTTCACAACTTCAACTAAGATGTGATTACTCTTGAATTTTCAAGAGCATGTTGAACCTTAAGGAAAAGATCTATCCTTTGATAAAGTATAAGGTAGGGAATGGTGAAGATATTAGTTTTTGGTTTGATAATTGGACCATTTTCAGTCCTCTATAGTTGCGAACTAACTTATAAGCTTTACAAAATAGGATTCCTAAGGAGGCTAAAGTTGCATGGTTCTTTTGAGAGAGGGATAGGATGAATAATTTTAGGTTTTTTCACCTATAGGAAACTATGTTTATGGGTTGCAAATTAGTACTAGGTTGGATAAGGCGATATGGGCTGCCCATAATAGTGGTGTTTTCATAAACAAATCTACTTACATTATAGAGAGGGCACCTCTTGAAGCAGTCCTGTAGGCAGAAGTAGTGTGGAAGCAGGTTTTAAGTCCAAAATCTGCTATTTTCTTGTGGTTAACTATTAAGAATAGGTTGAGAACAAAGGATTGCTGGTTTGGAAGTTTTAATCCCCTTTGCATTTTGTGTAAACATGTAAACGAGTGTAGAAATCATTTGTTTTTTTAATGTGACTATACCAAATTGATGTGAAGCAGAATTTTGAATCTGATTAGAATTCCAAGTTTCTCTTTTGACTAGAATGAAGCTTTGAATGATATCATACAGTACTCCAAATCAGGCCAGTGATATAGTCTTATTATTAAGACGTCTTTTTAGATGGTGATCTACTATATATGGAGGGAGAGGAATAGGTGAATCAACAAGAAAGAGGAGCAAATTAAGTATGAATTTGCTGAGACAATAGTTAATTTGATTAGAGAGACAATGATAGCCAAAGGGAAGCAAGATAACATTAACCAAGAACTTAGACTGATATGGTCTATTTAATGTTTTGAGATGTATCAATTGTATTTTTTTAGTAGTGTAGTTGTTGTTGTTTCACTTTTTATGATATACTTGTAAAGGATTATGTATAAGTTTCAGCTTTGGTAATATATTTCAGTTTAAAATTCCAAAAAGAAACTTTTGGAAGAATGTTTCTGATTTTGTGAAGCTTTGCTGAAACGTTATTAATGTTTAATCGCTCTCCTGATGTTTTAACTGAATAGACAACTCCTGTAGCAATTACCGAACTCTACATTCCATAACACTACTTTTTCTTGTTATATCTGGTCTAGAGAAATAAGTGTTTACCTCCATTCATCTGCCTCTTAAAGGAGAATATGATCCCCAATCCCAGCCATTCCATTTGGTAAAGCTTCTTTAGCATATTTGCTAAGGTTCCAATCATCTTTGAGCATGTCCTTAGTTGGTCTCTTCCCTGTAAACATCTCTAGCAACAAAATCCTAAAGCTGTAAATATCACCAGTTGTTGTAACCTTAATTTATAGCCCATACTCTACATCATGTAAACTTTGTGAGTCAAGTTGTCAATATATCAGAAAAAAATAACTTTTTACAACTTAAGCTCGAATGGAGCATTGTTATATGAGGAACTAACCTCGAGGAACGTAACCAATGGTTCCTCTGATACCAATGGAATTTGATTGAATGTTAGAGCTAGAGATGCCATTGTGTCTGTATCCTAGAAGGAATTTTGCTAGCCCAAAGTCACTGACATGGTCGGTCAGTTCACCATCGAGAAGAAAATTGCTGGGTTTGAGGTCACAGTGAACAATTGGTGTCTCACATTGATGGTGTAGATATTCAAGTGTAGAATCAACATCAATTTCAATGTTTACTCCCTGAAGAAAATTTAAATTCCTCGGTTCTGCTCCCTCAGTAGTGTCATATAACACTGGAGGTGGATGCAAGCACACCTCTGCTTTCTTTGACCATAAACTCATAAACTAGAGTGATAAGATTGCATCTTTCTGTTACAGCAAATCAGTTGCAACAAATAAGTTCAAATTGAATTTTATTTTGAACAAGTCATTTTGTTTTAGATCAGTTTGTTATGATCAGGCTGAGTTCCATCTTTTTAGCATTTTCAGTTTCAATTTTTTTTTGTATAAAACCAAATCCTATCAATGATAAAACATAGACTTTCAGTCTCATAGTGCGTGTTTTTCTGCTCTTATTCCAACAAATTGGTATCAGAGCCTGTCTTTTCTTACAAGACCTGTGTTGCGTGAACCAGTGAGTGAATGGCTTCAACAAACACATCTCTTTCACCACCTATTTTTAATGGAGATAATTATCAAATAGGGGCTGTTAAAATGAAGGCACATTGAGAGGTCTCAGTCTATAGTAGTGGGTTGAAGATGAAAGACAGATACCTTCGCTCGGCAACAACCCCCCACTCAATCAAATCAGAGCTCATGAAGAAGAAGAGGCGAAAGCTCCAAAAGCCTTATCTCAGATTTATGCTGCTATTTCCGAAACAATTTTTACAATAATTATGACTTGTAAAACTGCAAAGCAAGGTTAGGACACTCTCAAGGAAACTTATCAAGGGAGTGAAAGAACAAGGCAAATGCAAGTTTTGAATCTTAGAAGAAAATTTGAAATTTTGAGAATGAAGGAAACAGAAAGCATAGAAGATTACTCTGACAGACTTCTAACTCTATTCAATAAAATCAGATTGGCTGGTAAAGAATTGCCTGATAAAAGAATTGTGGAGAAGGTGCTGGTGAGCTTGCTGGAAAGATTTGAAGCCAAGATATCATCTCTTGAAGATTTAGGAAATCTTTCACAAATTTCTTTGTCCAAGTTAATGAATGTTGTTCAGGCTCAAGAACAAAGGAGAGCATACAGGCAAGAGATGATAATCGAAGGCGCTTTTCAAGTTAACATCAAAAAGCAATTTTAGTCTGACAATAAAAATAACAAGAAAGGGTGGTCTAAGAAGGAGAAGAGTGGAAATAGTGAAGTTAGTGACAAAGGAAAATTTCGGCCATGTGAACACTACAAGAAGACAACACACTAGACTTAGCATTGCTGGTTTAGGCCTAACATTGTGTTCAAAACTTGCAATCAAAAAGGGCAAGTGGAAAAGGTTTACAAACACAAGAAACAAGAAGAGTAGAAAGCTCAAATAGCTAATCAGTCGTAGGACAAGCAATTATTTGTGGCAACTTGCTTTGATGGAAACAACTCCAATAAAGTATGGCTTATTGATAATGGTTGTACCTGCCACATGTCCAATGACAAGTCGATATTCAAGGAGTTTGACATATGATAAATTTCCAAAGTCAGAATTCGAAATGGAGATTGTATTGATGTAAAAGGAAAAGGAGATGTTGTCATTAACACCAGTGATAGTTACGTATTGCATGATGTTTTAGGGTGTAATTTGTTAAGTATTTAGTGTTAAATTTAGAGTTAAGTGTGTGTTTATGTGTTAATTATGTTAGTTATGTGTTTAGGTGGTTTTTATGGGTTAGTTTGAATCTTTGAGCTTAATTGTTACATTTTTTAGGTACCTTGATGTGTGTGTTAGTGTTTCAGGGTAAATGGGAAAGAGCGACGAAGATTTGAAGAGTTTCGGGATAAAAGACATAGGCCATCGTGCACAGTGGCCACAAGCAACCAGGCCACGATTATGTACCAGGGGTCACAATCATGACAGAGAGCGTCAAGTCAGGCCATGATCATGCACTTCAACCCATGGTCGTTAAAGAAAGGATAATCACCAGCCACGATGGTGGCAGGTAGGGCCAAGATCATGCCCTTTCGAGTTGACATGAAAACTCAAAATTTGAGTGATTTTTCAGACCATTTTGAACCTGAGTTTGACCTAAGGCTACTACAGAATAAATAGTACATTACAAGACAGCCACCGGAAAAAAGGAGAGGGTGAAAAAGAGTCGAGCAAAATAGTGAGTTTCTACAAAAATCTAAGAGAAACCTAGAGAGAAATCAAGCGATTGAGGAAGGAGATGAAGGAAGAGAGGCACGGATATACGTTTGACACAAAGTAGTTCCCGAAACAAGCAGTTTCCCGCAGTCAAGACCTCCAAGATCCGTTCCGATAGTATTTTCTATTTTTATTTCGATTTCATTGATGTATGAGATTGAATATTGATTGGAATTGCTATTATCGAGTGTTGATCTTTTGTCTAAACTCACCTTCGGGTTTTTTTTATTCTTGAGATTAATAAAATTTATTTGATGGTGTTTTATTTTGATTTAATTATGATTCAATTTCGATTCTTCATAACTTGGCAATAAACTGAGAGGGTGAGCCGGTAAAAATCATCGATTTGGACTAATGAGAGTTAGGTAAATTGATAGGCAGAGAGTTGAATCAAACCGATAGAGTCATGTAACGAGAGATCGAGCATAGATTCCTGGTAGGTTAAAAGACAAATTTAGAACAAATTTAGGTTTTGGACTAATTGCAGATTGAGAGATTGCATTCTCATAATTTTAATTAGGGTTATCAATTAGGGTTAAGAATTATAACTTGAGAGAGAGTAATTCACCCTAGGAGTGTCTAGGCCCGTTAAATCGGAAATTGCATAATTGGTAGATTTTCTTTAATTTCGAATTGAATCCCCCTTTCTCTTACTAGGTTATTTCTCAGTTGGGTTTCGGATTTTTTTCGTGGTTTACTGTTTTATTCAATCTTGTAGCACTTTAATTTCTCAAATTTGTATTAATTGATTTAATTTATGCATTAGTTGTTTAATTAGGTCTATTGCGAACTTAGCTGCCTTTAGATTTTAGGACTAGTTTCCTTCCTCATGGGATCGACACCGTAGGTACTACGTGAATGACCCGTGCGCTTGCGATAATTAATAAGGTTATAATTAGTAAAACTTAGTGTGTGTAACCTTGAGTGAACAAGTTTTTGGCGCCCTTACCGGGGAAGGCAACTTACTCTATAGTTTAAGGCATTAGAATAGTTAAATTTTTTTTCTTCATTTTCATTTTTCTTTAGTTTTACATAGGAATCGTGCTCTTGCATGAACACAAGAGTCACGAGGGGTTTGAGTCATGCAGCGGAGACTTTAGATTTAGATATAACTCATTTAGAAAAAACCCTTAGGAAAGCTCGACGAGAAGAAGAAGAAGAGATCGAGAAAGCACAAATGGCTGAGGAATTCCAATGAAACATGGATCAAAAAATCAACCCTGGTAAGCAACAACAGAGGACCCTCATGGATTTTATGACGCCAGGGTTTAATCTTGCAAACCAAGTAGTGGCTAGATCACCGGTTCAAGCGGCCTCATTTAAAATTAAACTGTCCCTCTTGAATATGCTTCAGCAGAACGTCCAGTTTTATGGACTGGTAAACAAAGACCCAAATGCTCACATCGTGAGTTTTCTCGAGATTTGTGATACTTTTCGGTATCACCAGATGTCAAAAGACGCAGTGAGGATTAGGCTATTTCCTTTCACACTTAGGGATAGAGTGAAGGCTTGGTATCATTCACTGAACCCTGCTAACATTACAACATGGGAACAGTTAGTGTGTGCCTTTTTAGATAAATACTTCCTGTTAATAAAGAACACCAAAATTATTAAGAAAATTACAAATTTCCAATAAGGTGATGGGGAGTCTATTTGTGAGGCATGGGAGCGTTACAAAGATCTGCATAGGAGATGCCCGCACTATAACTTACTGAAGGAATTCTTGCTACAGACATTCTACAATGGAGTGAACATATATACCAGAGGCACCATTGATGCAGTGTCGGGAGGATCATTAATGAGAAAGACGGTCGATGAAGCAGAAGAGTTAATAGAGGAGATGGCCAGCAATAGCTGCTTATGGTCAAGTGAACGCAGTAGACAATCTACTAACTTTAGTGTAACACCCCACTCCCGCTGGATCTGAACCCGATATCGATGGTGATACCCGAATCCGTGCCCCGCGAGAATG
>JAOQMS010043662.1:0-11440 GCA_027563885.1 Erythroxylum longipes
TTAAGCAAACAATCTAGCGCCTCAAATGAATGGAAAAGTTTAAGTTTCGGGTTGCGGACAAAGGAATCAAGCTGTGGAGTACGGAGCACCCTTTCTGATTTACTCGGTAGAGGAAAGTAACTGCTTCCAAACCCTTAGTCTGAAGAAAATTGTTGTGCCTTGATATTTAGATTTTTACATATTAGAAAGAATTGACTTAAGAGAACAGGTTGAATACTTAATGGGAATAATTCACAGGGAAAAATTTATGAACTTTAATTATGTCATTTACAAAGAACTCATCCTAGAATTCTTCACCTCCCTCTAATATGAGCTTCGTACCCTTAAGGATCTATGGTTTTGTTTTTGCGGTCAACCATATGAGTTGAACTATGAAATTTTGTGCAAAATCGAGGGATTCCCATAATTGACCATAGTGGATCAGCATGACTTCCATCCTACACATTGTTGGACTGAATTGACTGGGTTGGAGAATTTCGATGCTAAAAATGCCCACAACAAGTTTATGTGTCAAACTGTGTTTGACAAAATCGAAAGTATCAAGTGTTAAATGAAGGAACTTTTCATATTGTGGTTCATGGGTCATAGCATTCAAGTTTGCACCTCCACCCACATCTTTAATATTATTTTTTCTACTTTAAGAAAGAGAAGCAATAGTCGTAATCAGGTACTAGAAGCTATTTCCAACACTAACAAAGTTATTGTGGAGAATGTCAAGGTGTTGAAGGAGACCGCGAAGGAGCAACAATGACAATGTCAAGACATTTAAAGCATTCATAAATACTTTGCTGCTTAAGGTATGGAGATTCCACTTCCGACACCATCTCTAGCACCACCTCAATCGCCATGATGGGTATGATCTAACCTTTGTCTTTTTATTTTATTTTTTTAATGTTTTTTCCTATCATTTTGTTTAATTCCCACCTTATGTGTTATTTGTTCTTGTTACATTGAGGACAATGTGTTGTCCAAATGTGGGGAGGGTTGTGGGCATTAGGATACTTCGGTCTATTGCTGCTCATTATGATTATGAAATATGGCAAATGGATGTGAAAACAAGTTTCCTTAATGGAAACCTAACTGAAGATATGTACATGACACAACCCGATGGTTTCATATCCAAAGATCGTTAAATGGTATGCAAGCTTTAAAAATCTATTTATGAATTGAAGCAAGCATCCAGGAGTTGGAATATCTTATTTGATGAGATAATCAAAGAGTTTGGTTTATCACAAAATCTAGATGAACCTTATGTGTATAAGAAGGTTAGTGGGAGTGTAATCGTATTCTTTGTGTTGTATATTGATGACATATTACTAATAGGAAATGATGTCTCAGCTTTATAATCAGTCAAGATTTGGTTGTTTAAGAATTTTCCATGAAAGATCTTAGAGAAGCAACTTATATTTTGGGGAAAAAAATATAGAGATAGATTTAAGAAGTTGCTTTTTCTTTCTCAATCTACATACATAGACAAAATGCTAAAGAGGTTTAGCATGGAGCAATCCAAGAGAGGTTTTCTTCTCATGACTCATGGGATTACACTCTCGAAATCTATGTGTCCAAAGACGCAAGAAGAGAGGACTCACATGAATTTGGTCCCTTATGCTTCAGCTGTAGGATCAATCTGTATGCTATGTTATGTATGAGACTTGATGTATCATATGTTCTAAGCGTTACGAGCAGATACTAGTCGAATTCTAATTAGGTTCATTGGGTGGCTGTCAAGAATATTCTTAAGTACTTGAGAAGAACTAAGGATGTATTCTTGGTATATGGAGAAGGACATCTTATTGTGAGTGGGTATACAGATGCTAGTTTCCAATCTGACAGGGATGACTCCAGATCCCAATCAGGATATATTTTCATACTGAATGATGAAGCAGTCAGTTGGAAGAGCTCCAAACAAGAGACAACTGCAGATTTCACAACTGAAGCAGAGTACATTGCCACTTCAGAAGCAGCAAGGGAAGTAGTTTGGATTAAGAATTCCATCATAGAACTTGTGGTTTCTGGCATTGTTGACCCAGTATAGTTATATTGTGACAACAATGGTGCCATAGCACAAGCAAAGGAACCAAGGTCTCATCAGAAATCCAAACATGTACTCAGCGATACCATTTGATTAGACAAATCGTTGGTAGAAATGATGTCAAGATAGATAGAGTGCCCATTAATCAGAATATTGTTGATCCTTTGCCTAAGCCAATTCCTTAAAAGAGATCTAATTCTCACTTGTCTATGGTATTAGATACAAAGGTGATTGACTTTAGTGCAAGTGGAAGGTTGTTAGAAAAGTGCTCTAGAGACAATCATCTTTAACACTTATTGTACAAATCTTTATGATTAATAAAAAGGCATTTTTGTTAATTTGATGTTAATGTTCTTTATTAATTGATAATGATCTTAAATCAAATTAATGAAGTCCTTGACACATTATAGAGCATGAAGGAAATCAAGATGAGATCATGATAATGAGATTTCTATATGTGTAATTATGTTAGTATCTAAATTATCCATAATCATAGGATTAATGAGACGAGACATTATTAATCCGGACAGACTAGCACATGTTATACTCCTTGATTGGATCAAGCAGTGGATCTCATAAGCTGTAAGCATAAGTTGTTTAGAGTTAACATGTGAATACTTACCAAGAGTAGTAAGTACATTGGCTGAACTGCTATGAGACAATCATATGGATAATCTATTCTAATGTCAATGATAGTCTCATCATAGCAGTGCTACAAATATCCTTAGGCTTGTAGTGCTCAAGGATATCTTGGATACTAACTGTACTTTGACTCTATTCCTTGTTATCTCTCAGAGGTTACTCATAGGGTGGTGATTGGGTATAGCTTGAGGTATTCGAAGGTAATTGAGTAACCAATAATGGATTCACCACTTCTGATAGAAGGAGATGATACTCACGACCTCTTGTTTGAGACATTACTCATGAATCTTTGGATAGAGTGGAAATCTCATAAAGATAGTCTTCAATGATATATCCAATTGAGTAATGAGCCTTAGGGACAAGAACTAACATCACTTAGGCTATATAAGATGTAGTCAATCTAATAGGAGTTGACACTTTAACCATGTTCTGAACCAAGTGGGGTATAGAGAATTGCACGGGAACATTGTCTATGGAAGGGTTTGTAGTCAAACTACTGACTTTCCGATCAATTAGAGGTTATGATGTGTTTCTAGATATCACTCATGACTTGCTTAAATTAAGTATTAATTCAAGTGGCCAACATAACCGGGAATCTAATGGTTCACACACATTGGAGATGCAAAGAATGAGTAAAATGGGTTTAGATAGTTATAAAAGCTATGAGATAATGTTTCTAGATTGTAACACAATATGATCGTGGTAAGAAACGTTGCAAAGGAGTGAAAGAAAGCAAGTCTTGCATGGCTACAAGCCTGGAAAGTTTCCAGATTTCTAGCAAACGTTTCAAGCCAAATTAAGTGGCATTTATGGCCACTTAATTACCATTATTCATTAATTCACGATGGGGGTTAGAGGAGGCCAAACGTTGGCAAAAACTCACTCATTTTCATGCATAGTATTATAAGAAAACTAGTGAGAAATGTGAAGAATTCATCTTACACACACTTACTCTCTAAACTATTCTCTCAAGAACATACATCAAAGCTAGCACTTTGTGTATGTTCTAGCCATTCTTCCTAAGAGGTTTTAGGCTTTGCTTTTCATATGGATATCATTAAAGACGTTCTCTTTTGGTCATTCTGGTTTGCGACAACTCGAAGAGGTGAAGACAACGAAGAACGAAGGACTTAGTAAGGTACACATCTTACGTTCATTTTTTTCTTCATCTAATGGCATATGTATGATTCTATATTTTCTGGGTTTTGTTTTATTTTTTGTTGCGTATTTTCTGACATGTGATGCATAATCGAAACCTAACAAGTCATACCTAAGTGAAGGTTGCATATATACTTCTTTAATAAGATCACCATTAAGAAAGGTGTTCTTAACATCCATATGGAATAATTCCCAGTGCTTATTGGTAGAAACTACGATAAGAATGCACACTAAAGTTAAACGAGCTATAGGAGAAAATTTCTCCTTATAATCGATTATATATTTATAAGTAAACCCTTTAGTAACTAGTCTAGCTTTATATCTTTCAACAGAGCCATCAAATTAAGTTTTGATTTCCACTTGTAGACAATAACAGACGTATCTAGAAGTAAGTAAACCAAGTCTCAAATATTGAGAGAGCCTAAGGTTCTTCCACCATTGCTTACTGCCATCAAAGGTCATAATTAGCTTTTTGATAGGTGCAATGTAACACCCTACTTGCACCAGGAATGTACCCGAACATCTTGAGGACATTCGGGCACATACTTCGTGTAAGCAACGTGTTAGAGAAGTTACATTCACTTATATGGCATCATACATATAACACAATATTTTTAAAAGACCAATTCCTCATTTCATTGATAAAACACAATTTACATTGTAGCACTTTGCTATAAAATTCATATATACATTATCACAGAACTGACTTAGAGTTTACTACTCTTTACAACATTCTACTTACAATAAGGAACTAACAAAAGCATTCTCTCTAAATTCTGCATCTTATCGTACCAACCTTTGAGTCATTTCTTGAGCCTAAAATGCAAGTATAAGACTTCTTCTAGAGTGTCTTAGAAGTTAAGTCTCCTTTCTCGTGCCTGAAAAGCCACGTTACAATTTTGATGAGTTTTGCGAACTCAATAAGTGAACCATCATCGATGTAAAACTGCTCTCTATGCAAAACTGCCCCTCTATCTAAATCTCGACTGTCTTGATTTAGTCGGTGGTCGAAATGATCTATTCTGGTGTTTATTGTATCTTCTGCCAGAATCAACCTGAGATTCACCAGGTCTCTTCATTTTGAGCTCTTGTCTGTACTCTCCTTATCTATCCTTTAACAACTATTATATTCGGATCGAGACAGCTCTCAGCTCAGTGAAACTGGTCAGATTCATAATAGCTAGCCTCGTCCTAATCTCCATATTTAGCCCAAACTCATACTGTCTACACTTTTCCTCCTTAGTAGGAATCAATGTAGTATCATATCCCATCAATTCATTGAATCGTATTTGATACTCAGCCACTGTGAGACTGCCCTGCTTCAGATCTAAGAACTCTTTCATTTTCTTATCTAGGTAGATCTTCAACATGTAATTCTCCTTGAACACTTTTAGATAGTTTTCCCACTTTAAACCACAAGCTTTGCTAGTACTACCTGGAACAGTCTTCTACCACTGATAAGCTAGACCTTGCAATAGCGAGATCGTGTAGTCAAACTTCTCGTCAAACTCGCAGTTCATCTGATTGAACACTCTTTCTATCCTCTCTAACCATCCTTCAGGCTCAACAGAGTCTTTACTTCTGTACAAGTCTACAACCCCCTGCTTTCTAAGCTTATCATACCTCCTTTCTCTCCTCTCAGGGATTCTCGGAGGCACTTGATCATATCGAGGTTTGGGAGACTCTCTATTAGCTCATACAGATTCTAAGTCAGTTGATTCCCTAACTTAATCACCTATAGTGGATGACCTATAATAAATAATAATCTTGATTACTATGCGAATCTCTCATTATATATCATGTCTATATGCTTATATCTGTCCTTATAGATGCCAAATCATGCTCTGATGCCAAAAATGTAACACCCCACTTTCACTGGGCACGTACCCGAACATCTTAAGGACATTCGAGCACACACCCTTTGGAAGCGGTGTGTTAGAGCAACCACATTCACTTATATGGCATCACATATAACATAATATTTTCAAAATATCAGTTCCTCATTTCATTGATAAAACACAATTTACAATGTAGCATTTTGTTACAAAATTCATAAATACATTATCACAAAACTAACTTATAGTTTGCTACTCTTTACAACATTTTACATGCAATGAGGAACAAACAAAAGCATTCTCTCTAAATTCCACATCTCAACTGACCAACCTTTGAGCCATTTCTTGAGTCTAAAATGCAAGTATAACACTTCTTCTAGAGTATCTTAGAAGCTATGTCTCCTCTACCAAAAAAGCCACATTGCAATTTTGAAAAGTTTTGCGAACTTAGTGAGTGGAACATTATCGATGTGCTCACTCATATCAAATACAATGACAATTTGCATTTCAATTCACAAACAGATCACATAATCAATTATTGCATATCATTCCACATTTCAGTTTTAGAACAATTAAAACAACTTAATTCAATTATTCATTTCATACATATCAAATTGTACATGCAATGCATATGTGACTCCAATTTCGTTATTACTTTATTGTGACCGAGCGTCTTTTTAGTTGTCCCGTATCCGTTGTAGATACGAGGCTCATTGATAACTGTCCCGTATCCGTTGTGGATACTGGGCTCATTATAATAGTGAGCTTGTGGCTCTTCATAGACATTCTGAGCTTCAAGCTTTTTTCACTGGCCACTCTGGTCACAACTTCCTTTATCTGATCATACATTTCAATGAAATGAGATGCATCATTTCGCATTATAAGCAATCAATCACTTTCATTTAGTATACACATTCACTTTTCACATTTTCATCAGACCTAAGTCCGGTATTTAACATATTTGTTGAGAACACATATTTCTGTCAGATTCACATATAATCAAAACACTTCCAATACATTTCCAATTATCAAACTCCTCAGATTATGAATGTCCAGAATTATCATATTCACATAAGAATCAGTTCAATAATTGAAATTTAAGCAAATACATTCATTAATAGTGAGAAACATGTAGGTTACTCACAGTAAGCTCCAGATAGCTATTGCCTTGACGTCCTAGCAATGTCTAGATGCGGTCATTTTATTTGCGCTTCTAAATCATGCAATACACACACACATTTACACATTAGTAAAGTGCTCAATCATATAAGCATTTAATCAAACACATATGTATGTGCGTTATGTACAATGCATGCTCGATGACATTCTTGGGTATGTATCCTCAATTATGAATCTTAATCATTCTTACGTCAAGACTCATATATGTCTAATTTGAGCTTAGGTTTATACCTCAATCATACATAATTATTTTATGTTCATCAATCAATCCTTCACCAATTTTATTCTAGCATTATAAGATCACATAACATCTAAATTCTCATTCATCTTTACTTAATACACATCATTCATCTCATTTGAATCACGTTAGCATTTATAAGATCACTTTTATTCCTATAACATCTCTAAATTTTCTAGATTTTTGATACATTTATGCCATCAATCTATTTCTTAGTTATAACCTCAATTATCACACTAAACATATCAACATTTAATCACTTAATTCATCATCAAACTAGGTTCATTTCAAGCTTCATTCAAGCCTAAATACACCATAGGAAAGTACCTTGGCATTAGTTAATTCAAACATCACTGAAAAGAAGAAGAATTCACGTTAATGGCCTTTCCCACGATCGTGGATGACTTCCCATAATCGTGGGTTATACCAATACAACATTTCTCTCCTTTACCTTTCATTTTCCATGATAATGGAGGCATTCCCACGATCTTGGGTTATGTTATTCCAAAAAATCCAGCCAATTCTTCTTCTAATTTTTCAGGTTTTAACTCTTACATGTTACATCTAACACTTCTTATACATAATTCATCGTTTCTACTTCATTTCATCTTCATTCTTACCTCCATTCCAACTCCATACCATTCATAAAACAACTTATAACCTATGGTTCATCAATCATACAAAAGTAGAACATATACCTACACATTTCTTCATCAACGTTCAAGACTCATTCATCACCATTTTCATGATCATCTTATCTCTAAAACATCCCTATAACAATTCATAATTTATTTCTCATCATATACATAAAAAAGGACATGAATATACCTATTTATTTATCTACTTTTTAGCATATATTTAATTCCATTAACATGATCATTCCATCTCTAAACTATCATCATAAATGTTTCTATTAAACAAACCATGAAGAACAATATACTACTTACTTGTTTTAGCTCTAACACCTCTTTAAATCACCATGAAACCCTATCTTCCAAGCTTTACATGATCATCAATCTTCCAAAGTAGAATAAGCTAGGTTTTTAGTAACAAGATGAAGAAGACAACATCTTGGAGTTGCTAGTATTGAAAGATGATAGCAAGGCTCAACTTGATGAGGGTGAGAGTGAGATGGTCATAAGTGAAGAAAATGAAGAACAAAAAATGAAGAAAAGAAGAATTTATAGAAATAAGATGAAAGACAATGAAGATAGTCTTTCAAGATGTTAATATCATAAGATAGGTTAAAAGCAAGGTAAATAATACTTAGTAAGTGTCATTACACAGCATATTAATTAAGTGGTAAGTGTCATGACACTTACCACTTAATTAATAATGCTAATATCTTATAGCTTTGTATCCAATATCATTTAATCTCTAGTCCATTTTTCTCTCAATTTCTAAACCAATTGTCACTAATTTTCTATGGCACTTGTCAATAAATCCTAATGCCACTTGTCAATTACTTCTATTGCCATATATCAACTATTTCGACTACTATTTATCAATTTGTCTTGCCACTTGACATTTTTCCTAATCCAAAAATACCCATAATTTCATAAATCTCTCAGTTATAACAATTAAATTCTAAATCACCAATTATAATTCACCAAATCAAAAATTCAAGATATAACTATTCATAAATTCATTTCACATCATAACAATTTTAAATCTTTTATACATAGAATATGTCAATTGAGTACATATATAGTATTTGCAATATGTATAAAAATCATAATTCATATGTGTGTATGATAATGTTATACATGAGTCTGAAATGCATTTCCTATTTTCTCAACACTTTTTCTCATGTGTAATAATTTTAGATTATAACCCTAAGTATGGAGAAACGAGTTATTACATGTGAGGTTCATATCGAGAAAGAATAGTATAATAAACATGATACTCTTTAAGAAGAATAGAGGGTTGAATTACTCAAGTGAAATGACAGGGAAGTTATTAAGACGCAGTAGATTATAATGAAGGAGTAGATGGGGAAGGATTGTTTGGTAAAAGTGGAGGATAGATGAGGAAGATACAATAAGATTAGTTGTCATTCATGTTGAACTATTAGAATTGTAAGATGGACCTATAGGAGAAATGTTATAAAACAAATATATGGTATGATTAGATAAAAATTGCTATGAGGGTTCTTCAACCCAAAATTTTAAAAGTGTGGAATATATTTTATGTTCCCGAAAGGTTAAATGTCCAAAGATATAGAATCTTTAAGATAAGGGATGAAAGGAATATGAGAGTATCCAAGGAAATTAGGAAAGAACATTTAAGGATACATAGGGAAACAATCAAAGCAATCAAGTTACATTTTGTCACATTTGAAGATAAAATGCAGATTAGCTTTAGTCTTATGTGGGCATGGGATTACTAACTAGCATGTACACTTATGTTCAATCCTTTGTGATACCATCATGGTGATTTTTAACCCATTCATTTGATGGGATGTTTATGCTTGTAACAATTGTTATTGTCTTTCATGGCTTAATCTAATTTACAATTTTTCCAAAAAAATTAAGATAAAGGATTCCAACATTTATACCCTTTGTGTTCTATGATATATCGAGATGAGCATCGTAACGCTAGTCAAAATAAAATAACTAGACTACTACAATAGCAGTGGTGAGTCTAGGTCGATCTCACAGGGAGTGTTCGGTTAGCTTATGAAATGAAATTAATTAATGTTTAGGTAAAGGGGGGTTTTGGATTTAATAAGAAAATAAAATTAATGAAGACAAATTGAAGAAAACATGCAAAAAATGATAAAATTAGGGAATTCGGTAGGGATCCGATTCTTTGGTTCAATGTCAACCTATGTCGTAATTAAGCATAGTTCATTTATTTGTTGTTCTTTTATCTCTCTTAACAATTATTGGTCATAGATTAACAACAAGCTTTGTTAATCACGATTTTTCCTTAGATCCTACTTAATTACGAAGCACTCGTTAATTAACCTTAGCTATCAGGAAACCTAGAATAAGCTCTCTAAGTTTATCCGAACAACCGCTTTACAAATTAGAAAAATAGACCAATCTAGATTATTTAACCTATGTTTTGTTATCACTAATGATTCGGAATCATTAGCTGTTACACATGAATCGGGAATACAACAATTACGTATTGCGTTCAATTTTAGCAATAGGTTTTTATGAAAAACAATTCAATAGAGCATTAAAATTATCATCATGCAAATATCCAATCAATCCATACAAGATAACATAATCAATTTCTAATAAGAGAAAGAAACAAAAATATATATACTTAACCCAGGTCGTCGGAGTCAATATCCCCTCCTAACTAGTGTCAAGAACTTAGCCTTCCATGGGTCTCCCAAGAAAGTGCTTCAGCCCTATAAAAACTACCCCCAACTGAAAACCCTTCGGTTCTTCACTCACCACTGCAAACTTCTCTTCCTAACTACTTTTCATTGATTTGACAGATAAACATTTGTCCACCTACACTATTCACGCAACTCCTCTTCCCCGCTACTATTTCTGCCTTGTAAGTCGCTACTGTTTGTTGTCGCTAGCCTCCTTATAGCTCTTTCTTACAAGCCGCTACTCTACTGTGCTATTGATGGGACAAATTAAGATTGTTGGACCACCTACTATTCACGCCTTTCTTTAAACCTCCTGATGTCTTGGTGTTGTGTGTTTTAAGCAAAATACTCCTTATGTCTGTATGAAACGTAGACGTTGGACGTCTTGTCGTTTTGGTCTTTCTCAGCTTCCCATCTACATTGTCGTTTTACTTGGTTGGTTGTCCACCTGCTCCATTGTCATTTTGTCCTTCAACTTCCAGCTGCTACATGCGTTTTGCTCTCTAGTTATTTTTTCATTTTTCCAGTAAGCACTTTTAATTCTTCTTCTTTGTATTTTAATTTTTTCTTCTTGTCTTTTAATTTTCTTCTTCTTGCTCCATAAAGACAAGTGAAAATTAATCTTCGGAAAACGGCCCTAATATAGTGCTTTTGACTCACTTTAATTTCTTTACTTTCAAATTGTACCTAAAATCATATGTGAACTAAAGTCAGTATCTTAAGCATTTTCGTATCATTAATCGGTAAGAGTAAATGATTAAATGTATCAACAATTAAACACAAATCAATTTCTCTCAGACTTAGCTTTTGGCCATTCTCGAGCAAAATATCCAAATTAAGCTCAAAGACCTGAAACATTTACTCAATTCCCATATTTTGCAAGAATACATAATCATAAACAAAGATGAATGACTTTCAAAAAATCATAGCAAGAACTCAACATTCCAAGCTTTTACTCATGATCAATCAACATTCAATACCTTTAAAAACTGAGCAATCTAATGGTAGACTCGGAAAATGTG
>JAOQMS010043663.1:0-11439 GCA_027563885.1 Erythroxylum longipes
CTAATTAAATTCCAATTAAAAATGATTTATTCACAAAATCACCAAATTCATTCAATTCATGCTTACTAAGATAATAAAAAAAATTCGGGGCCCAATAAAAGTAATAGCCTATTGTTGAAACAGTTATCTGCCAATATTTTGCCACTTACTAAGCACTCTCCTTGTTCATTCTAACACCTTGAATCCATCATTAGTAAATTTAACAAACAACCCATCATCACAAAGTTGACTAATACTTACTAATTTGGTTTTTAAACCATCCATATGAAGCACATTTTTGAAGTGAGGTAGTCTATCCATGCAAAGACTCCTCTACCAATCACCTTTGCTTTTTTCCCATCATCAAAAGTAACATGACCATCCATAGAACTTTTATAATCCATTAAGTAGCTTCTTTCACCTATCATATGATGTGAACACCCACTATTAAAATACCAATTATTATGAGAAGTAGCTCGTATGGATTTAAGAGCTACAAGTGCTTATAATTGACCCTTTCTACCCCAAGTATGCTTTGGTAACATTGGCTGCTGTTGAAAGTTCATCAAAGAGTATCTAGATTTTTTATTTTGAGCCCTCTGAAGTTTGAAATATCATTTGTAAGAGCTTGTAACAATTTGATCTTATGTGTTCGTTTACCCAACAAAAGTGACATATAGGCACAAACTTTCAGTTCCTCTTTGAAGTTTCTCCTTTAACAAATTTAGCTTCACCATTTTCCCATTATTCAACTTAGAACATTCACCTTTGTAACTAACACCTTGAAAGTCCCCTTTGCTCTTACCAATTTCCAATAATTTTTCTAGCTTTTCAGTACATCCATTTGATATCCTTATTCCTTTGTCGGTGTTGACCAGCTTCAACCGTATTTCATCAAGTTCATCTATCGTAGATAATAACTTCTTCTCAAGATCTTGAATGATATTCTTCATGGTAGAATTTTCCTTCTTTAGGTTCTCATTCTTCTTACACATTTGCACTCATTTTGCATATATTAACTCATAAGCTTTACAAATATCCTCCTTTTTGTATTCTAAATCACTATCGTCACCGTCATAATATGAAATATAATTTTGGACTAATTCATTTGCATTTTCTGAAATTTTGGACTGATTCATCTAAGTTTTTCTTGTCAGTTTCTTGTGTCGTTGTTGTTAAGCAAGCAACTGGATTTATGTTGTATAAAGCAACTAACTTAGCATAATTACTCACAAATTTCTCTTTACTACCATACTCACTTTCAAATTCATTCTTACTCCAAGTGCTCAATAAGACTTCCCTTTTCTCTTATTCAAAGTGATAGCACATTTCGTTTGCACATGTCTGAAGCCTTGACATTCATGACATTGTATTTTCTTTACCTTTCTTTTACCCTTTTGAGTTTTTTGCTTACTGTTTGAAAGTAATGTTTGATAAATTCCCACCATGCTGCCTAAACTCGGATTTATCTTTCTTCACTTTCTTTAACCACTTGCTGAAATTTCTTGTTAGTAACTCCATATTCTCATTCTTATCAAATTCATCTGCTAAGTCATTCATGACTTTTTCAACCTAAACTTGCAATGTCAGTCCTTTGTTCTTCTCTTGTTTATCTCTCAACAAGTTCATCTCAAAGTTGGTAAGAATCTCAATTAGTTTATCCAAAGTAATTCATTAATATCATGACCTTCTTTTTTGGCTGTAATTTTCGGTATAAATCTAGGAGGTAGTGATCTCAATGTCTTCTTAACAAGTTTTAGATTTGAATATTTTTTTCCCAAGTTGATGTGCTTGGTTGGCAATATCACGTAAACTCCCATGTATGTTTCCAATAATTTCACTTTCCTCTATCTTAAGCTCTTCAAATCTAGTGGCCAACATTTGAAGTTTTGAAGCTATCACCGATTTTGATCCCTTATGTATTGTTTGTAAAGTATCTTATACTTCTTTTGCTGATTCACAAGCTAATATCATACTGAAATATCCATCAGCTAAAACACTGAAAATTGCATGTATTTACTAGAGAATTATCAAGTGCTTCCTCTTCTTCAGCATTTGTCCATTCAGATGGATCTTTAGGTACTGCTTCATTCTTTCCATTAATCGTCATTGGATGTGACCAGCCATTCAACACTGAAGTCCATACTTTGCTTCCTTGTTCTTGAATAAAGACTTTCATTCTAGATTTCTAAGCAGGGCAATTAGAACCATCTAGTAACAGTGGTCTAGTGATTAATGCCCCTTATTTCGTAGCCATAATTTCGAAGCACGGATCTGCACCAACTTGATGTATCAACTTCTGATTAGGTGACCCATGCTCTGATACCAATTGAAAATCTAAAAAGATGTCGTTTCACAAAATTTGGTTATGCCTCAGTTACTTTGAGCTATTTATGTTGGTTGCTTAATGGAAAGCAACTGTGTCAGCAATCATTAATATTCTAGGAAAATACCAATAGAAAAAATAAATACGCAACGAACAAATTGACAAACAAGCTTTGGTGAAGCAGTTCAGTACACCTTGCCTACATCTGCAGAGCCCTCACCTAGTTTAATCAACTTTCACTTGTGATATAATAACTTTACCTAAGGCTTTACCAAGCTGACTTACTCAATCTTTGATACTATCCCTTATACTAACACTCTGTGAAAGTAAATCACTCTCAATAATATGAACACCTCGTGTTAACCTTAACAGAGGATTTTGACAACAATGATTGTTAATAAAGATGATAATAAAACAACTTAAGTCATTGAATCTAAAATAACATAAACAAAAAAGACACTTGAGATAAGAAAGCAACTCCCTTAAATATGTAGCTTCATCAACCGAATGTATGGGAAGTTGTCCAATAAGAATTTTGCTATGAACGTTACTCAACAAATGAACAATCGGTTCATCACCGAAATGTCATAAATAATAGAGCTGCAACTTCACAACATTTCTGGACGTTTTTCACCACTTAAACAATACTTAGACAGCCCGAAAAAATCACACCCACTAGAGGAAAACACAACCACCCAACATAGATGGAATCCCCGAAAAATCCAATTGCCTTAGATACCACAATCACCAAAATAGGTTGTCAAAGATAGGTCCAAAATCACAAAAATCTGCACATTATCCTTATTAAGATATGGTGATTTTATCCCAATTAAATCCTATCATCATTAGGATTTTATCCTTCATGTAATCTTATCTTTAAGAATTCCACATAAGGCAGATTGCCTATCATAACGATATACCACAATTGTCCAACTATGTCCAATTACAAATAATGCCCAAAATTAATTAATAAGATATGTCAACAAATATCTTAACATTTTTCATATTATATAAAGGGTAAATAATAATAATTATAAATTTTACTTCATTTTACAATACTAATCGAAATTATCAAAAGTAATAGAAAGGTCTTCAAGAGGAGTGGAAAGGTCATAGAGCTTTTCTTCGCCTTTGGTTTATTAGTTAAGCAATGACTCTTATATCTACTTCATTATTACTGCAGTGGTGGTAGTAAGTTAAGTTTAGGTAAATCAAAATTTTTGCTATCTTAATTTAATAATCTAATATGTCTTTTAGGGTTCACAATTCTATAGTGTATTAAATAGGTCTCCTGATATGTCTCATTAACAATGGCAATAACAATAGGTTATTTTTATTAAAAAAATAAAAGTTTAAGTATTTTATTGATTTTTTTGTAGTTTTAATTATTATTACAAAATTAAATAAAATTCATAATTTTTAAAGATTTACCCTTATATAAATTAATTTATATTATCTTAATCATTTTGCTTAATGGTAATTGGGTATACTAAAACAGACTTTGGAATGTATTGGGTGATTCATACAACTTAATTTTAATAATAAAAAATTATGTTTTTTGATTTATCGATTTAACTAGTGAATAACTAAAGAAACTAGATCGGAGATAAAAAAGAAAGAAACAAATTTAAAATGTTTCTTATAGGTTCTCAGTTATTTAACTGTTTCCAAGGTTTTAGTGAATGAGAGAGTGAGAGAGAGATTTGAAAAGAAAATTAACAAAATTCATTTAAGTCTAAAAATTAGTTACAACTTCCTTTCAACTACTATTATGACGATTAACACATATATATCAAATATTTACACCTGGTATTTTAGTTCTGTCTAATTCTTTCAATCTGACAGCATTGTTATCAATTTACACTAGTCTCTCTATTTCTTTAATGTTGTCTTAGCACTCTTTAGCATTGACCGCTCCTCTTTTTTGATGTTGCTTCGGTATTTGTCAACTTTAAGCTGTAATATTGTCTCCCTCCTCAGCAACCCTGTCCAAAAAGTTAATGTTGGCATATTGTTTCTATAAATTATATAAAAAAGTCCATGAAACATCACTAAATTTTTTAAGTGACTATTATGTTAAAACCTGTGCTGCTAGTTTGTTTCCACTCCTTGTCTGAATGGTCAGAAATATTTATATCATTCATTGATGACTTTTCTATATATATGTATCTCTACTTACTAAATGAAAAGGCTAAAACATTGGATGCTTTCAAGTTTTATAAAACTAAAGTAGAGAAACAAATAGAAAGGAAGATAAAGATTGTGTGATCAGACATGGATAGTGAATATTAAGGTCAATATACTAAACAAGGAAAAATATTTAGTCCAATTGTGAAATTCCTAAAATAAAAAGGAATTGAGGTACAGTACACAATATCAGGCATACCACATCAAAATGGTGTAGCTGAAAGGAGAAATCGAATGCTAATAGATATGGTAAGGAGTATGATTATTAATTCTAATCTACCATTATTCTTTTGGATTGAGGCTTTAAAAATGACAATATATATCTTAAACAAGGTTCCAACTAAGGTTGTTCCTAAAACTCCTTTTGAGTTATAAGAAGGTTGGGAACTAAGTCTAGCATATATACATGTCTGGGGTTGTCCAGTTGAGGTATGCGTTTACAATCCTCAAATTATGAAATTGGATTCAAGAACCCAAAGTGGCTTTTTTATTAGCTAAGCAACTAACTCAAAAGGATACAGGTTTTATTATCCTTCATACACTCCTAAGATTATCGAAGCTAGAAATGCCAAATTCCTTGAGGTGAAATTCCTCATAATATACAATTTGAGGAAATGAAGGAAACTGATTAATCAGTGAAAGAAAATGAGTTGATTGTTCTTCAAAATCCTTCAGACACTATAGAAGAACACCCAATTCATGTAGAGCCACCCTATGAAAGATAAACTCATGAAGAACCTGTTGTTCAAAACTTAGATGAATCTTTTGAACTCAGGAGATCTTCAAGGCTTAAAAGACCAGCAATTTATATTGATTATGTTGTATACCTATAAGAGTTTGACTTTGAAATTGGACTTAAAGATGATCCTAAATTGTTTTCATAATCTATGAATGTAGAAAATTCCAATTTATGGTACAATGCCATGAAGGAAGAGTTGGAATAAATGTCTAAAAATCAAGTCTGGGATCTCATTGACTTACCAAAAGGGGTCTCATTCGCTGGTTGCAAATGGGATTTTAAAACCAAATGAGACTCCTCTGGTAATATTGAACGATATAAGGCTAGACTTATAACCAAAGGTTTCAGTCAAGAAGAGGATATTGATTATCATGAAACATTTTCTCCAGTTTCTAAGAAAGATTCTTTTAGAATCATCATGGCATTAGTAATACATTTTGATTTAGAGTTACATCAAATGGATGTGAAAACGACATTTCTGAATAGGGATCTTAAAGAAGAGGTATATATGAAACAACCTGAGGGTTTTAATGAGGAATATGGTTCTCAACTATTTCGCAAGCTTAAGAAATCTATATATAGATTAAAACAGGCGTCTTGTCAATGGCATATAAAGTTCCATAATGTAATTGTCTCATATGGTTTTGTTAAGAATGTTGTGGATCATTATATTTATGTTAAATTGGTTGAGGGAAAATTTATTTTCTTAATCCTATATGTAGATGATATAGTACTTACATATGGTGATTTGTGTTTGTTATATGAGAAAAAACAATTTCTATCTTAAAATTTTGAAATGAAGGATATGGGTTAAGCTTTTTATATCATTGGCATAGAAATTCACAGAGATAGACCTCAAAGGACTCTAGGACTATCTCAAAAGGCCTACATTGAAAAAGTTTTAGAAAGGTTTCATATGCAAGAAAGTGCTCCGAAAGGATCACTTACTGTTAAAGGGGATAAATTCAATCTTTCTCAATGTCCCAAAAGCATTATGGAACAAAAGGGGATGGAAAACAAACCATGTGCTTCAACAGTTGGAAGTCTTATATGCACATTTGTTTGAACAAAACCTGATCTTGCATTTGCATGGGAATGCTTGGAAGATACCAATGTAACCCAAGTTTGACACATTGGAAAGCTACCAAATGGATTATGAGATATCTAAAGGAACCAAGGATTTCAAACTGACATATAATCACTCTAATCAATTGGAGATCATTGGATATTCAGATTCAGATTTTGTTAGATGTCAAGATACAAATAAATCTACTTCAGGATATGTTTTTCTTCTTTTTGAAAGTGTTGTATCTTAGAGTAGTATGAAACAGTCAGTAGTTGCATCGTCGAATATGGAGGTTGAATATATTGCTTGCTATGAATGTTCATCACGAGCATTGTGGTTGATCACAGGGTTAAAGGTCGTTGATATTGTATCAAGCCCATTGTTGATATATTGTGATAATACCGCTACAGTCTCATTTGCTAATAATAAGAATAATATGAGTTGAAGCAAGCATATCAACATAAATTATCTTGCAGTTAGGGATCCTATAAAAAGTCAGGAAGTGTCTATTCAGCATATAAGTATAGAGCTAATGGTTATTGATCCTTTGACTAAAGGAATATCAGCTGATTCATTTAAGGATCATGTAAAGCGTATAGGGTTGATGACCGGTTGTTCTTCTTGAATATTGGATTATGATCATTGTTGTTTCTCATGTACAGACTTATAATTATTTTGATATATGTTATTTATGCACATTTAAGTTATATGTCATATTGTATGTTTCTTTGAGACATCAAGTTAGACTAAGAATAACTTGTAGGAAGTTATTCATCGATTTATTTTACATGAAGTTCTTTACAAACTTCTATACATTTAGATAATTATTTCTCTCATTTTGTGCAATTAATTTGGCCATAAATATTGAATGCAAATTCTGTCATTTGCTTTCTTGTTATAATATTAAATCACATGAGAGTGGGAGAATGTAAATCATTATCAACTTTGATAAATTTATTTTATTAATTAGATAAATTTTGGTAGTTTACGTTTAATCTTATCTTTTTATTAAGTGGCCCAAGTGACTTAATTGATATGGGTAACAAGAGATAAGGATGATGGTTGAAGGAGTTAGAGATCTCCATTTAAACAACTACCTTGATGGTGGGTAGTTATCAGGTTATTTATATATATATATATATATATACATGAGTCCTTAGCCTATATATACTATGCATGTTTTCCATCAAGATGTACAATACGGAAATATAGTAGGCTAAACTAGAATTTTGAGTGACAGGGAGATTTTATTAAGTTTCAAGGCTTCAAGAGATTCTTCATTGTTTTAGCGTAAACTTTATATTCCAGGCAGTGCAGTATTCCAATGTGATTCACATAAATAATAATACTTCCAATCATATAGTCTAAGAATGTTTGAGAAGAACTACAACAATGAAGAATCTCTTGAATCCTTGAAACTTAATAAAATCTCCTTGTCACTACAACAGTGAAGAATCTCTCGAAGCCTTGAAACTTAATAAAATATCCTTGTCACTCAAAATTCTAGTTCTTCGTAAACATTACTTGGACAATATGGCTAGAAGTATTATTATCTCCAACTTGTCATATAAGAGTCAATTTGGCATAGTAGTCCTTCACACTTCTAATCTACTTTAAATCCTTCTAACTCTCCACTTGATTATCAAATATGGATTCTTCAAAGAAGTATTTTAATGCTATTGCGTACTCTCCCCACCTTGGTGATTTGTTTGTCAGATACAACTAGTGTCATAATATAGTGCAATATTACTACAATACGTGCCTTAAGTTCTATTAGATTTTATCTAACATAAAGAACTGCTCACATATAAGAATTTAGTTATGAAGACCTTTATCATCAAAAGAAGAGGATTCAACCTTATTAATCATAGTAGACATAATATACTCTCTGTGTGTAAATTGCTCATATTTATCTCTAGTATCCTTCTATCTTCCTCCACGTTTTGACGAATTTGACTACCATTTTCAATTGCATTATCATTTTCTTCAATTTCTTAATTGTCTTTTTACATTTTGCTTCCATCTTCTATGTCCTTAAATTTTCTTCCAGTCATTTAATATCTTGGCATTTAATTTTCTCTGCAATATACCATTGTCTTCTTTTGTCGATAATCAATACTTTGATACTAAATTGATATAACTCAATTTTATGAATAAAATATCAAAATTTTGAATTTATTGATGCAGCTAACTTGTCTGATTGAGTGACTGAGAGCGACATATAATAGATGAAGAAAGATGCCAAAATTTCAATTAAGTCCAAAATTGGTTACCAACCCTCTTCAATAATTGTTATAGCTATTTACTTCTACTTGTGCTTAATTTCTGTATCTGACGTAACTTGTCTGATGGGTGACTCAGAGCGACATATAATAGATGGAGAAAGATGCCAAAATTTTAATTAAGTCCAAATTTTCAAAATTTATCACTTTCTACATACCGAGAAAGAAATTACTTCATATATTATAGAACAATTTGACACCAAAAGTTTTTCGTACTGGACATGACACCTGTAAATAATTATTTAGGCCTAGTGATTAGATACCCCTTTGTACGAAGCACAACCTCATTAAATTTCAATGATGAGTATCGATCAGAGCATCATGAAATCGTCGCACAACTGTATGACTCCAATAAACAAAAGGCACAAGGGTTTGATAATTTTCTGATTTATTGGAGGTGCACCATGTTAGTTAACTTGATAGTATGAATATTAGCAAACCGAGATATAATTGAAACCCCAATTACATGAGATTTGATGAATATGCCAATGCATTCAATTTAATGAAAAAGAATAGCAGTACCATATCTTGTCAAAATTTTTTACTTTTATTTACTTCCTTTATTTCCTTTTAAAACATATAAAATGTAAACAAATATACGTTACTTTGATATGGTTATCGTTTCAAATAATTTTAAATTCAAAATAAATTTCTACATCTCTAATACTTTTTAATGTCTTTTCTTGGGAGTAATTTTCCTAAGATTGGATATGGTTGGCTGTCAAATTCCTATAATAAAGTTTAGCACCAAATATCTGGATATGGTTGGCTTTCAAATTCCTATAATTAGTTATAGCACCAAAAATCTGAATGTGGACCATATGGCTGGCTTTCAAATTCCTATAATGTATGATAATTAAGATAAAATTCAAAGATAAATCATTTTAATTAATACAATTTATTTTAATGTCTTATATGGTTTTTATTAATAAATTATCAATAAAAATTATTTTATTTTTTAATATAAATAATTTTAAAGTAAAAATTTATTTATAAATTAATATTTATTTTAAATATATTTTAGTTATTAGATCAAATTTTATTTGAAATATATATATGTTGAAGATAATTTAAATTAAATTAAATTTATTAAATTATTAATTTAATTTAATTTAACTAAAATAATTAAATAAAATAAAATTATTCATAGTTTTTATTAGTAGCTAATTTTAATTAGATAAATTTATAATACTAAATATATTTATTCATAATTCTTATTAATAGTTAATATATTAAATAATTAAATAATATATAATTCGTTGATAATAAATCATATTATGAAAAAAAAACAGAAACAGGAAACAAAAGTCATCAATTTTTTGTTTTCATAAATTTTGAAAAAGAAAATAAAATAAAAATTAAAAACTCAAAAATTCAAAAATATGTTTTTTAACTTGAAAATAAAAACAAAAACAAAAAGAATAAATAAAAACAAAAGGCCACAAATTAAGATCAAACTAATATTATAAGCTTTGTACCACTGAAGCGGGCAAAAACGATACGAAACTTAGTATATAAGTATTGGTAGTTTGTACTGATACTGACCGATATTAGTCAGTATTTAAAATACTGGTTCAATACTGACAGATACCGTCAATTTTAAAATTTTGGAGGATTATTTTGCACCGAAATTTACTTCAAACATCCCCACCCCGACATTGCTTTGCTACTCTTACTCTCTCTCACTCAGTCACTCTCTCTCTCTCGGTTCTCCTCTTTGGCGATTATCGGCTATCACTACCTCTTCCTCTAATTTTCTCTCTCTCTCTTGCGCGCGCGACTCCCCCTCTCCTGTACAAGGCATTAGAAACTAGTGCAACACCCACCATGTATGACCAAACTTCCACCTAAAAGAGCAAAAGAGAAACAAGTCAAAATTACTCAAAGATTTAAACTAAGGATCGATCCTACAACTACATTTCACCGAACACTTCATAATCTCCTTCAAGAGTTTCTAATTATGATTGGTGTGGGTCGTTAGCACGGTAAATGGGTCTAAGAGAACAAAGAATTCTACGTGAATCAAGCCTTGTAAGTGCTTCCTCTACCCGTTGGTCCCATGAGCTCTTTTCCGTCTCCTTCTACCAACTTAACAGTAGAGATAGGCAAAGACAAACAGAACTATAACAGAAGTAGTTTCGTTACTGTTATACAACAGTCAAAATGATGTCTTTTGCTTGTTTTTACTTGTTAAACTCTTGACAAGAAGAATAAAAGTAACTTTTGAGGTCAGAATCAGAAACTATAGTGCGGTAATTAAGAAAAGCACAGTTTTTACGGTCCATAAGAATTTAAGTTCATTTTTTATTACATATAATTTTACAAATATGTGAAAATAATATTAATAAAAATAAATAAGTTATTGTTATTTAAATTTTAATAATTATAATTTTTGGAGACAATGTAAAATTATAAATTGTACAGTATAATATATTACAAGACTATTTTATAGTTTAAAAAATTTAAGCTGCGTTTGGATCTGCAGTGCGGTGGAGATAAGTACTTATCCACCGCAGTTTTCAAATGCAGTCACACGTTTGGATTTGCGGCCGACAACTGCAGGTTGGAGAAAACTGCGGTGCCACCGCAAAAATAGATAAGCAGAAAGGGGGCTGCGGTAGGAAACTGCTTATGCGGTAGAAATTTTACCTTCCAGTAATAACCTCATGATATTTTAGTATTTTCCATTATACCCTTACTTAATTAATAGAAGAAAGTTTTTGCCAATAGTATTTAAGTAAGGTGAAATATTTTATTTATTAAATTTATTTTATTTATATTTATATTTTAATTTAATAATTTAATATTTATAATTTGAATTTATATAACTAATAATGTATTTTTTTGAAATATTTATTTA
>JAOQMS010043664.1:0-11435 GCA_027563885.1 Erythroxylum longipes
CATTTCTTCTCCTTTCCCACCAAAGGATTTTGTTAACCAAGTTGTCCTGGAAGAATAAGAGGTAAATCAAATTGGTTGATGATACAATAACAAGGAGATGATAGATTGACAAAGAAAAGGATTCAAAAGCAAAAGGCTTTGGATACAAGAAGAAGGAGAGGATAGCACAACGATAAATTAAAGTTGTAGCGAAGGAGTCGGTAATATCATTATCTTGTTTATGTTTATTATTATCCTTATACCATATCATGTATAGATTGGCATGATGATTTGCATATATTGCTTCCACTGCAAATAAGATATCTAAAAAGTTTTGAAATCTACCAGTTCTCCAAATATGGCATGCTTTCTTTTCCCGATCCAACATATAGGACTACTCTAACAATCTTCCATTTGCACTAAATCCAATCAGCTTTGTATCTAATACCATCAACGAGTACACTAGAATCAAATTTCATTTGAGGAAGCGGCTTAGTCAAAGGATCAGTGATGTTCTAATATGTGGGCACTCTCTCTATCGTCACATCACCTCTATCAATTATCTCCCTCATCAGGTGATATCTCTTGAGTACGTGCTTAGACCTCTGATGAGATCTTGGTTCCTTGGCTTGAGAAATAACCCCATTGGTGTCACAGTATAACAATATCAAGTCTATAATGCTCGGAACCACTCCAAGTTCCATAATGAACTTCTTGATCTAAACAGCTTCTTCTACCGCTTCCACAGCTGCAATGTACTCTGACTTGGTCATTTAATTTGTTGTCGTCTCTTATTTGGGTCTCTTCCAACTGACTGCTTCACCATTCAATGTGAAAATGTAACCTGACTAAGATTTGGGTTCATCCTGGTCAGATTGAAAACTGGCATCTGTATGTCCGCTTATTATGAGATATCCATCTCCATATATAAAGAGTACATCCTTAGTCCTTCTCAAGTACTTTAGGATATTCTTGACAACCACCAAGTGACACTCACCAGGATCCAATTGATATCTACTCGTAGCACTATATCGGGTCTTGTACATAACATAACATACATGATTGATCTTATTGCTGAAGCATACGGGATCACATTCATGCGAGTCCTCTCATCTTGCGTCTTGGGACACATAGATTTTGAGAGTTTTATCGCATGAGTCATGGGAAGAAACTCTCTCTTGAACTGCTTCATGCTAAACCTCTTTAGCACTTTATCTATGTATGTAGATTGTGAAAGACCTAGAAACTTCTTTGATCTATATCTATAGATCTTTATTCTCAAGGTCTTTCATGAAAAAATTATAGGACAACCAAATTTTGACTGATTGCAAACTTGAGACATCATTTGCTATTAGTAATATGTCATCCATATATAACAAAAGGAATATGATAGCACTCCCACTAACCTTCTTATATATACAATTTTCATTCGTATTTTGTGAGAAACCAAACTCTTCAATTGTCTCATCAAGTCGGATGTTCCAACTCCTAAATGCTTGCTTCAATCCATAAATGGATTTATGAAGCTTGCATTCTTATTTGCCATCTTTGGATATGAAGTCCTCAGGTTGTATCATATACACATCCTCAACTAGGTTTCCATTAAAAAAAGTCATCTTCACATCCATTTGCCGTATCTCATAATCGTAATGAGTGGCAATGGCTAGGAATATTCTAATGGATTTAAGCATGGCTACGGGGCTAAATGTCTCATCATAGTCAACTCCTTGTCTTTGACGATAACCTTTAGTGACTAGCCTCACTATATAGATAATGACATCACCATCCATGTCAATTTTCTTCTTGAAAATCTACTTGCACCCTATGGTTTTAGCCCTTCGGGTTGTCAATCAAAGTCCATACGTGGTTTTTAAACATAGAATCCATTTTCAACTTCATAGCTTGAAGCCATTTTTCAGATTCTGAATTCTTTAGAGCCTCTTCATAGGTTGTAGGCTCATCGTCCTGTATGAGCAATACGTCATTTTGTTCATTTACGGGAAATCTATATCTCTCTGGAACATTGTGTATCCTACTTGACTTACGAACATTTTGTGTGTCAGAAAGTTCAATTGTTGTCTTATCTCCATGACCAACAATCTCGGGTTTAGGCAATTGATCTATGTTTGTTTGAGCATCATAAATTTCATTAGGTTCAACTTTGCTTCCACTGTCTTCTCTTAGAAGAAACTTTTTCTCTGAAAGGGCGGCATGCTTTGAGACAAACAACTTTTGCTCTAAAGCATTATAGAACTGATATCCAATTGTTTCGTTAAGATATCCTAGAAACAGAAATTTATTAGATTTTGCTTCAAGGTTGTCTGATTGAATTTGCTTCACGTAAGCCAGACAACCCCAGACTTTCATATAAGAAAGATAGAGTTTTTTGTTAGTCCATATCTCATATAAAGTAACATCAATTTCTTTTGAAGGGACTCTCTTTATCACATAAACAATAGTCTTGAGTACATGGCTTTAAAAGGATTTTGGTAGATCTGCTAAGCCCATCTTGACCTTACCATGTTCAATAAGGTTTGGTTTCTCCTTTCAGCTACATAATCATTATGTTACGATGTGCAAGGTGGAGTATATTGGGATACAATCTTGTTATCCTTGAGATAAGTTAGAAACTCCTCGTTCAAGTATTCGCCAGCTCTATCTAATCGAAGTGTCTTGACACTTTACCGAGCTGTTTCTCTACTTCATGTATAAATTGTTTCAACATTTCAAATGCTTCAGGCTTGTATCTCATTAGATACACATACCCATATTGTGAATACTCTCAATAAAAGTAATGAAGTACATAAAACCACCTTTTCCATGAATGGACATTGGACCACATAAATCAGAGTGTATTAGGTCTAATAACCCATTCGTTTGTTCACCCTTTCCTTTAAAAGGTAATTTAGTCATCTTGCCTAATAAGCAAGATTCACATGTGTTATATGATTTATAATCAAATGACCCTAAGCTACCACTCCTATGTAGCTTAGCCATGCATCTCTCACTTATATGGCTAAGTCGACAATGTCATAAGTAAGATGATTTTAAGTTATCCCATTTATGTCTTTTATTGTCATTGATAATTAAAATTGGATCGCATATATCTAATATGTAAATACCATTGCACAATGTAGCAGTACTATACAACATTTCATTCAACTTAATTGAACAACCATTGCTTGAAAAAGTTAAATGAAATCCTATTTTATTAAGACATGAATAGATACAATGTTCTTTGTCACAACGCGTACATAATAGCATTATCCAAAATTAACTCTAGCCCACTAGGAAGATATAAAATATAGGTTCCTACAGCTAATGTAGAAACTCTTACTCCATTTCCCACGTGTAGTTCGATCTCTCCCTTCTTAAGCGGTCTACTATCCCTAAGACCCTGCATATTAACACATATGTGTGAGCCACATCCGATATCTAATACCCAAATATTATGATCAAAAATAGTATGAACCTCAATGAAAACTAACATACCTGAAGTAGACGGTGGAGCATTTAATGCCTTCTTGTGCTTCAATGACTACAGATAAGCTTTGCAGTTCCTCTTACAATTTCCTTCCTTGTTGTAATGGAAGCATATTCCCTTTGATGTAATCTCCTTTGCCTTTTTCTTGGCTATACCTCCCACTGAATTCTTAGACTTTTTCTTCTTCTTTTGGTTCCTCTTACGAGAACCAAAAGGAGAGTCCACCAGCATCATAGCCTTATTGTCTTTCTTGATAGTTTGATCAGGTGTTTTGAGTAGATTAAACAACTCAGGTATCGAGGTGGATATTTGGTTCATCAGATAGTTAAGTACAAATTGTGAATAACTATTGGTCAAACCAGTCAGAATTAAGTCTATGCTTAATTCATGATCCATTATGAAACCCAAACTGGCTAACCTGTCAATGTATCCATTCATCTTCAGCGTATACTACACTGTAGATGATCCCTCAGTCGTATTAAAGTGAAAAAGCAACCTCGAGCTCTTGAACCTTTCAGACTGAGCTTGCTCATCAAACGGTTCCCTTAGATGGTAATCTATGATATGAGTATCCATAGCCTTATGCTACTTTTACAGTTCTGATGACATAGAGTCCAGCATTATACAGCTAGCCAGCTCACTATCATTCAGTAACTTTTTGTAAGCTTTCTGATCCTCATCAGATGCATCGGCAGTAGGGGGATCAAGAAGTGGTTCATTTAGGACATCCTAGTTTCTCAGATTTGAGAACAATTCTAAAATTCTGTAGCCAAGTTAAGAAGTTAGGTCCTGTGAATTTGTTGGAGTCTAATAGAGAGTGTCGGTTCATACTGGACAAAGACATCGTGGCAATTCAATAACCTAGAAGAACTAGAGAAAGTGTTAGAATGTACACTAATGCATATCGATAAGGACTTTAATCACGTGCATTATGGGTCCCACTATTTTTATCCAAATCCATAGCCTTATGAATTCGAGAAAACTTATAGTTTTCTTAATAGGTCGATATCTAATATCACTAAGAATGACCTTGGGTTTGCCCAACAAGCCACTTTAAGTCAATCGATAGGTATCATTCATACCAATTACATTTAGTTATGCAACTATCGCCTTGTGCCATCAACTGTTGATTTAGCACACTCATTGGGTTATTAGCTCTTGGTTTGTATACATCCCATGTATATAACCCAACTTTGCCTCTATCCACATTGACCTTTGGTTTGCCCAAAAAATCAATGCTTCCAGTTCGGACTAACCCATTAATCCGAAAATCTAATTTCCATGGTTTCAACATATTCATATAGAATGGTCTTGGGTTTGCCCAACAACCCAACTCTAAAACAACTCTGGTTCTTGTTATATTAATGAAAGGCGTAACTCCTAATATTTCGATTGAGGGACTTATTCTTAGGTCTCATCAATACTTGGATGATATTATATAAATATCACATATAAATATTCAAATTATGGAACTCAATTAAATTGAGCCTATGTCCATAACCACCCTTAAAATGCATTTACTGCATGTATCACACAAAGGAGGTTTAATTTAGGTTATGACTTGACTATGCATCAAAATAATAGATCATCTTATACATACATAACTAGCTTTGATACCATTGTAAGGGAGCCATAGATTCATGCATCATATACACAACAAGGCAGTGGAAGTGTCAGAATCTAAATTCCAACTCCATAAAATTTTAGAATCTTAGATGCATGCATACACTGATTATAAAAACATGAAATTTTAGCACACATACCTTTGATAATGCTCCTCCTTTCTTTAATCTTCTCCATATTTGGGTTGTAGCAAGCACCAAATACCTTCCTTGATCACTCAATAACATGCAAAGATGAAGAAAAAGTAATGTATAAGGGTGGCTAGAGCACCAAACAAGATAAGTTCAAGTAGATGCTTAAATGGAGAGATAGATCAAGATTATGTTACAAGGAATTAGATTCATGCAACAATTGCATAAACTGCGTGAACAAGACTCAAGACCGCTTCTCTCTAACTCCAGAACAGATCTGGACTCCTTATCCTCTCACTTAAGTGTTTTTTAAATGGTTAGTTCACAAAGATTAAAGCATGCAATCCCTCAAACTTTTTCCAACTCAAGTGTCAAGCTACTACACACATCATGACTAATTTTCATTGGTGCACATAAGCAAACTCAACCCATGAAAAAATCACTCAAATATAAGTATAAATTCATAATGGACCTTCCTTACGGATTTCACTCATTTCTCTCAAGTGTTTGATGGTTATTGTTTCGCTCAAACTTGTTATAGTAAACCACACTATCATAGGCTTGCTAATACACTAATTCTTCTCCACAATGATTACATGCTAAGATAGATCAAAAGGGCTTTGTTTCAAGTTGTAATGTGGATAGGGTTAAGGTGGGTTAAATGGGTTTTAGGGATTTATCATAAGCATTTATCAAGTACTAAGTGTACAAGGGGAGACAAAGATAAACTTCTAAGATATGCAATACTTCTCCGCACTTATTGAACCTACTACATGTTATTCCCTTTTCTTTTATTTTTTCATTTGATTTTATCTTTTTTTCCTTCTTTTTTTCATGATAAAGAAACAATGGACAAAAAATAGTAACTATATGTCATGTTCTCTTAACTTGTGATTCCACACTCTAGTATCACGTAGCACTCTATTAACTTGTGATTAGGTAAGCTAATGTGGTTTGTGAGTTTTAAAATTTTAAAAAATGGGTGATTTCAAGAAACATAGGGTTAAAGGCTTAATGGGGCTAGCAAGGGATAATAAAAGAGTAGGTCATTTAAGCTAAAGGTTAAGGCAAGAAGGCCTTAATCATTTCTATCTAGCATGCATTCAGTAGATTTAAACCGATTCAAAGCAAGTTCTGAAGGTAATTACCTAAGGAACCATCACACAAACAAACAAATGAAATGGTTATAAAATGGAGTCATAAAGGCTCTATTCCTCACATAGGCTCAAATAAAAATCCATTATGCTTCTATACATTACCTCATTGTTCAAGTGTTAAGTTCTGAGTAAGCTTATGCGGCCAACTACTTTCATCACTCCACATTTTTCTCTCTCCACTCACGTAACCTAATTTGAGTTCACGCATGCATTTAATCTCATTCCAACTAGCATGATAGAATCTTATGGCGACACATTCATCATAAAGATTCAAATGTAGGGGAAATGACACTCCTAATACTAATAGCCTAACATGCATCCTAAATGACATGCAAAAAAAAAACATAAATACAAAAACTACTTCCCTAAACTTGAACAAAACATTGTTCTCAATATGGAAAGGAGAAATCCCAAAATCAACAAATAACACAATGAAAAAAAAATAGAGATTAAGGTCAAGATGGGCTCAAAGTGGTGGGGTCGGTGGAGGTGACACATTTAAAAATTTGTATCTCAGGTGGGAATTCTATAATAGGAGGCTTTATAATGGAGGGTGGTGTGGGTGCATCCGCTCTCTTTAACTTCTCTTTCTCACCCGCAAACAATTCCTTGTCACTCACCCTCTCATCCCTATGCACTTCAACAACTTCCTCAACTTCCTTTTCAATTTCCTTTTCAAACTCCTTCACAGAATCATCCACAACATTAATCTTCATACAAGCACTTCCATCCACTGGTTTCTTTAAAGATTTAGTCATATTAAATTCAACCTGCTCATCACCAATTCTTAAAACCAGTTTTCCTTCATGCACATCAACTAATGCCCTACTAGTGTTCATAAAGGGCCTACCCAAAATCAATGGACAATTCTTATCTTCAAAATCCAACATAACAAAATCAACAGGAATTATTGTTTGTAAGGTTACACGTGCTAAGTTTTACTATTTATAACCTTGGTAAATTTCGCAAGCGCACGGGTCGTTCACGTAGTACCTAAGGTATCGATCCCACGAGGAAGCCTAATCTAGTCCTAAAATCTAAGGTCATACTAAAATTGCAATAATTCAAATTAAGTAAACTAATGTAGAAAATAAATCAATCAACAATTAACACAAGAATTGGGTTGTAGAAATCTAAATAAGATAACAAATCACACAAACTAATCTAAGTCAACCTAGAAATCACCAATTGAGAGAACGAGGATTTTGATTCGAAATTAACGAAAACATAATTAATTGTGAAATTATCGACTTAATGGGTCTAGACGGTCCCAGGGTGAATTACTCTCTCTCGAGTTATAATTCTTAACCTTAATTGATAATCCCTAATTTAAATTATGAAATTGAGATCCCTCGATTCGAAATTGACCCAAAACCTAAATTAGTTCTAAAATTGTCTACTAACCTACCAAGAACCTATGCTTAATCTCTTATTACACGATTCTATCGATTTGATTTAATCCTTTACTTATCAATTCACCTAACTCTCGTTAGCCCAAATTGATTATTTTCACTTAGCTCACCCTCTCAATCTATTGCCAAGTTATTAAGAATAGGAATTAAATCACAAATAAATAAATAAATAACCCAATCAATCACAATTTTATTAATCTCAAAAATCAAAATCCAAAGGTGAGTATAAACACAAACTCAATATTCAACACAATATATTCTTGACACCTATTTCAATTTTATACAAAAATAAACTGAAATAAATGGAAAATACGTTGGGAACGGAGTTAGGGAGACAACGATAGCAGGAAACCACCTATTTCTTGAAATACCTCACGTCAAGCTCTTCTCTGTGTTTCTCTTCCTTTGTCTCCTTCCTCAATCTCTTGATTTCTCTCTAGGTTTTTTCAGAATTGGATAGCGTGAGTGCTCTCTTTTTCAGACTCTCTAAGGTTGCCTCATCTAATTTGTGATGTTCTATTTATGCTTTTGAGGCTCTAGGTCAAAGTCGTGGTCGAAACGGTCTAAAAAATCTTGCAAAACTTGACTTTTTTTGTCAGGCCGACGCAGGCCACGATTGTGGCCCTGCTTGCCATGATCGTGGCTAGCATGTCATGATTGTGGCCCCATGTGCACGATCGTGGCCTGACTTGGAGGCTTTCTGTCATGATTGTGCCCCATATGCACGATCATAGCCTAGTTGCTACTGGCTTATCCTTCTCTGTCACGATCGTGGCCTACTGTGCCATGATCGTGGGCTATGTCTTCGGCCCAAAACCCTTTGAATGTTCTCTGTTCTTCACCATTTACCCTGAAACGCTGACAAACATATCACGGTACCTTAAAAATATAACAATTAAGCTCAAAGACTTAATCTAACCCATAAAAACACTAAAACACTCAAACTAACATAATTAAACCCTAAATGCATACTCAACACTCAAATTCACACTAAATACATAACAAATTAAACCTTAAAACATCATGCAATTGACAACTAGCAACATCCCAATACTTAAACTTTTGCTTGTCCTTAAGCAAACAAAATAACAACACACAACAAACACAAAACATGCAATGCAATAATGAGGCAATGGCTTTGATCTTCATGAAATGAATTTAATCTTGAACACAGTCATTCAGTTATGTCAAATCATTAACATGCAAAATATGTGTCTAAGGGCTTTGAACTAAATATACAACTTAATCGAGACCTAAATGTTAACTTATTTACCCTTTTCAATTGTACAGAAACATTAATAATTTTTCAGTCCCTCAAACTTTGCAACTATTCCTAAGTACATTTTCATGAAAATTCAAGCTTATTACAAGTTAGGTAGGTTATCATTATGAAAACACACTTTTTTCATTTGTTATTTAAATTAGGACTTAGTCTTTTACTGGGAGGAAAACATTTGTGATGAATGTTGAGCCGGTTACTCATCTAAGTCATTTTACTAAATAACTTGGTTGAAACGTCATTATATCCTTTTTACGCGAAGGCACACATTTGTGATGTGTGTTGATCTGGTTACTTAGCTATTATCACGTTTTTAACTGACTACTAGATCTATTCATAACTTGAAGATCAGCAGAATAGTGATTTATTAAGCAAAATGTTTTTTTAATATTTATTGCCTACCTTCTTGCTTTTAGCTATTCATTTTCATGAAAAATACTAGTTAAGCTACTTAAGTTAAAAGACCTCAAATTATGAATGAATGTGACAATCTAAAGGGTGCTAAATTTACACTAAGTCCTAATTAGGCTGTAAATTTATCCAAAGGCCCCCTAATTCACTAATTTCACAGGCTAATGATCATTCACAACCTAATAGACTATGTCCAAAATTAAATGCATTTCACTCAATCTAAGCCATTGATACATTGATACACTTCACACAATGTAACCTAATAACTATCATATAGTATGCAAAATCACATTCAAAAGCAAAACACACAATCCCTCCCTATATTTGAACAACACATTGTCCTCAATGTGAGAAGGAAACACATACAAACACCTGAACGGAGGGTAAAGATAAAAATTAAAGTAACAAAGGACAGACAAAATTAACAATAAAATAGAAATAAAAATAAAAAAATAAAAACAGAAACAAAATAGAACTGAAGGCTAAAGTAATAAAGAACAAACAAAATTAGCAATAAAAATAAAAATAAAAATAAAAATAAAAACAGAAACAAAATAGAACAGAAGGCTAATTTAGAAAAGAAAATTGGGTTAGACAGAAATCCTAAGGAGATGGAGGTGGTGATGGTGTCGGAGGTTGAGACTTGAAATACCGATGGATCAGTCGAATATCTCGACTCTGGCATCGTTGTGTGCGTACCATCTTCGCAAGTGTTCTGTTGGTTTCGAATATTGCATCCAAAACCTTCTTCCAACCTTGCTCTTCCTCTTTTTCTTCTTCCGATTCTTCACTTGTTGATTCCTCCTATCGAGGCGACGCTAAACTCGAGCTTGCTTAACCTGCCCTAGTATGCATATATGTCTACTCGTTGATATCCTGCAGACTCATATTTACCGAATGGATGATCATTGCCTGAAATAAGTGATGATGGTTAAGGAAGTCAAGGAGGTAAACTATTAACTCCCTCCGTTTCACACCAAAATGTTCTGCAATGGAAAATACTATTTATCCCATTCTAAGATGGTTGCTCTGCTTACATGGAGTTACAGCAATGGCATTCAGCACATGCATGGATGTGCATACTGGAATACTATGGTCCATGCACCATGATAGTTGTGATTTGTATTGTATTTTAGGGTTAGATGTGATAAGTATTTTAATGTCATTTCAAGTGTTTAGTATGCATTTAGGGTTTAATTAGGTTAATTTTTGTGTTTAAGTGTTTTTATGGGTTAGTTTGAATCTTTGAGCTTAAATTGTATATTTTTGAGGTACCTTGATGTGTTTGCTAGTGTTGCAGGGTAAATAGGGAAGAACGGGAACAGTTAAAGAGTTTTTGGGCTAAAAAGCATAGGCTACGATCGTGCACACAGGCCATGATCGTGATAGAAGAGGAAGAACCAGAAGCAGTCAGGCCACGATCGTGCACCAAGAGCCACGATTGTGACAAAGAGCGTCTAGTCAGGCCACGGTCGTACACTTCAGGCCAAGATCATGATAGAAAGGAAAAAGTGCCAGCCACGATTAGGTCAGTTAGGGCCACGATCGTGCATTGTGTCAGGCTAACAGAAAAAATCAAGTTTTGGATGAATTTTTGGACCGTTTTGACCCTGACTTTAACCTAGAGCGCCCAAAGTATAAATAGAACATTATGGGACATATGCAGTAGTCTTGGAGAGTCTGAATCAAGAGCTTTCATGCTAGTCACATTTTGAAAACCTTAGAAAGTTTTGAGAGATTTAGGAAGGAGACGAAGGAAGAGAGAGGAGGAGACGAAGTTTGACGTGATGTACTTCCCAGAACAGGTGGTTTCTCGCTATCGCTGCCTCCACGATCCATTTCGACAGTAGTTTCTTTGTTTATTTCAATTTTATTTATGTACAAAATTGGGATATTTATTGAAATTGTTGTTGTTGAGTGTTGATTATTGTCTATACTCACCTTCGGGTTTTCAATTCT
>JAOQMS010043665.1:0-11434 GCA_027563885.1 Erythroxylum longipes
ACATTCGTCAACACCCGATGTAGAGAACTAAATGTATGTGAAATTTATGGTTTAATATTAATGCTTAATAATTATCAATTACTAATATAAACATTGCCTTCTGATATGACCAAATACAAGAAAGCATTCAACGACAATCTCACCAGTCTGAAAATGTTGATGAGACTCAAACCTATCTTTATGCAGTAGGGAGTAGGGATCGTCGTGGAAGGATATTCGACTTAGGTTCATTTGCCAACACATGTTATTCGTAATCCTCCACGTCCAATACAGCAGCATCTAGTACACGGTCCACAACCAATGAAGTAAATGAGCTTCTAGAGCACAGTGCAGACATTGGCAACTCAATTGCAACAGTCGATGGAGTACATAGCTCAGCTCCGTAATGAAATGAATGAGTTGAAGGGTAAGAGTAGCACCTCATCGCAACAATTAGAGCATTCGCAATCACCAAATCAATAGTGTACTTGTAGTCATTTAATTTGAATTACAAATACTTATTATGTACAATTTAATGTTTTTATTATTAATTAAGATAATTTTAATTTTATATCATTAATCAAATTTTTAAACAAATTAAATGTATAAATAAATCAAAATATTATACACAAATAATTCATAACTGTTTAAATTATGCATCAACCATAAGATCATCAAATAAAATTTAATGACGGGATATTATTTAAAATTTTTTTTGTTAATTTACATACGAAAAACAAAAATGTGTCGGTAAAATCAATTCTATTTACCGATGGAAAATAACAAACCATCGGTAATATTGACATTAAATAACAGACGGAATAACCAACTCCGTCGCCAACTTTACTTAGAGGATTTGCCACAGAATAATTGTCGATATACTCAATGATGAAACAAACATAACCGTCGGTAATGTTGTAATAAACTTACCGACGGAATAACCAATATCATTTGTAAATTTGCCAACGGACAAAGACCACACAAACAACCATCGGTATATTCACCAACAGTTACATAAATTGTCCGTCAGTACATTTACCGATGGACATTCTGTTATTCGTCTCAAATTATTACCGATGGTCATTTCTACAATGCCTTGATCCGTCGGTAAATTCCGTTGCTAACCTGAATTAATATATTAAAGCTAAAACTTGAATGGAGCTCCATCCTTTTGCTATGTAGTAATTGGTCTCTAAATTATAAAAATTCCTACTCTTAAACAAATTAAAGATGAAGATTTGATGTACTAATTAGTATTTTATAGTGTTTTCATTACTCTTTACCTAGTTGTATTTTAATAATTTCAAAGTTAGATAAATGGTTAGATTACATAAATTTATGAACAGAATTAACTTCTTAATTTTCACACAATATTTTCTAAAATCCTTCATTTATATTCTAGCCTATTGTATTTCATCTCAGTTTAATTTCGCCATTATAAGAAGTTTGTACTTTTAAAAGTCCACTCTTACTGTCTTTCCCTACATCTCGTAACTTTGCTTATGTATTTGACTAAGAATTTAACTTTATTTTATTAAGGTACATATTTATTTAATTATTTTGATATAACTAAAAGCATTTGATTTTGGTATAATTAAGTGCAAAATATTTATGTAACAGTATACTTTTCAAAAGATCATGATTACTACCCATGAATTCTTATTGTATGATTTTGTGACACTTTTTCTTAATAATAACTTAACATCTACTTTTTAATATTCAATTACAAAACATCCACACGAAAGTATGGCTACATATATAGTTCACTTTAATTCAATGTTATTTCATACATCATAGGCACTAGACCACTTATATTTTTCCTTCTTTCTGCCACCTATTTCATAATTCCATGTTCTTTTGGAGTCAAGAATATCCCCAAAATATCTGCATTTAGCTCTTGCATAACACATAAAGACTGAAGTTGCAGATTATAAGTTCAATTAAATTATGAATTACAGTTTAATGATGTGTAATATATTTATTTTTACATAAATGCTTACTTATTAAAAAGTTCTATTTATATAATAAATCACGAAAATAATATTAATTATAAGATTAATGTCAGACTAATTTTATAATAGATTAAAAGTTTGAACATTTTGTTAATATTTTTATTAATTTAAATTAGTATTATTCATTATTTTAAATATAAATTTTGGATTCTTATTTGATTCGAAAAAGTTGAGGTCGTTGGGTGATACTGAATTAAGAGAATGTTGTACTAATTTTACAACAACTTTTTCTCATGATAATGTGTCGGATGTAAATTTAGATGATATTTTTTCTGAATTAAAAGCGCTGCAAATGACTTTGTCAAACGAGTTAATGTTATCGATTGAAATTTTAGAATTTGTTAAAGCTGTAGATTATTATCCAAATGTTTCAATTGGTTATCAAATTTTATTGACTATATATGTGATTAGCATTAGCTGAGGGAAGTTTTTCAAAGTTAAAAGGCAAAAATGGTCACTTTTGACCTTAAGTTTTACACTAATCAACAAATTTAACCTTAACATTCTAGAAAGAACAATTATAAACTTAACATTTAGAAAACGTTTAAATTGGACCCTACCGTAACAGAAATTTTAACCCTCATTTGTTAAGTGTCAGGCAGAGCGTATCTGACCTGAAAATTTTTAATTTTTTAATTTTTATGGGCCCTTCGTGTCATGAGGAAATGAATATGGCTTGTGACTGCTCGCAAAGTTCCTCCACAGGATTCACTTTAATGGGCTCTTTAATTAGCTTCATCGTTGGGAACAAGTCTTTTTGTGTTAGGTTACGTGAATAAAAAACCACATCTAACAATCCAACTACACATTGATCTTGGAAAAAAGAAGAAGAAGAAGATCAGAAATTTAGCAGTAGAACAAGAAATTGTTGCATGATTTTTCTTTAACAGTACCGATTAAATGGACTACATTAATTAGCCACTATTTTGTCCATATTAATGATAAGGGAATATTTCGACCACTGTATCAATCACATACGCCTCATGATAAGGGAATATTTCGACCACTGTACCAATCACATGCTCCTCATCATTTGTACAATAACTACCTGCACGAGCATACTGTTTGTTATACCTGTCCATATCTCTGCTGTACACTCTCTCTCTATTTTCAATCTTTTTCACTCATTTGTGTATATATATACGACACACGAGAATAATAAAGTTAAGCTGCCTTTTTCATCATTGTCTTATTTACTATATGGTATCAAAACCATAAAAGCTCCAACGAGCACCTCCTTCTTCGATCCACTTTCTTTTTCTGTCCAAATGGCTTCTTCAACCTCAACCTCACCATACATTTTTCCCACCCAGACCATCCCTTCCAACGCTTCATTTGGTGAACTTGTTGCCATCAATGTCATCTCTCTCATACCCATTAAACTCAACCCTAACAACTATATCGCCTGGGCCAAACAAATGGAGTCTCTCCTTATCAGTTATGGCCTTCAAGGATACATCACTAGCTCCATTCCACCACCCTCTCCCATCTGTATCGTTGACGGTAAAGAAACAGAAAACCCAGCTTACATATATTGGTTCTACTAAGACCAGCTCTTTTTGTTGGCTCTTTTAGGCTCCTGCGATAATGATGCTCGCTCCATCATCTCGCAAGCCACCTCTTCCCGTGAAGCTTGGACCCAGCTTCGCACTGCCTTTGCTAATCGTTCTTGGTCTCGTGTACTCCATCTCAAAGAGAAACTCTCCACCATGTCTAAAGGCACCGCCTCTATTTCGGAGTACCTTCGGTCCATTAAGGTTATTGCTGATGAACTTTCCCTGATTGGTTATCCTCTCGATGATGTCAATCTTGTGCTCTACTGTTTATCTAGTCTAGGACCAGACTTTAAGGACATCGCCACTATCCTGTGAGCACACCCCTCACCCCTATCTTACGACCAGATTTATGAACAGCTACTTAACTATTAACTTCAACTACAAAAAGACGACAAACCTTCCGACAACATCCTGTCTGCTCACTTTGTTCACAAACGTTCTTTACTTGGTAGTAATCGGTTGAAATTTTTTGCTCAAGGAAACCAACATAAATCCAACCCTGCTCCACACCAATCCACTCCTAAACGCAATGATGTCTGTCAGTGTCGTGGAAAACATGGTCACATTACCAAGTTTTGCTTTAAAATCGACAACAATCCCAATGTCACCCACCATCCTCCTTCATTTAATATAAAACCTACTGCTCATGTTGTTAACATGCCAGCCTCACTAGATCCCTGGATATTAGATTCCGGCGCTTCCCATCGCATCACCAATCATTTTTCCAATCTTTCCCTTGCCACAGAATGTCCAGGTTCGGATCATCTTCATGTTGCCAATGGTAATATCCTCCCTATATCCCATATTGGTACTGCTACTTTAAACTCTTCTCGCACATCACTTACGTGGACAAACATCCTCTATGTTCCAGGGATTAATCACAAGTTATTATCAGTTTCTCAGCTTTGTCACCATCATAATGCTTCTGTTGAATTTTTTCCCTCTTGTTTCAAGGTGAAAGATCTGGGAACAGGGAAAACACTATTTCAAGGACCAAATGACAACCATGTCTACAAACTCTATTCCTCTCCACCCCGTGCTTTTATTGTGAACTCCACCCCCTCTCCTACATGTTGGCACCACCGTCTTGGGCATCTTGGTTTTTGCACTCTTCACCAAGTTCTCTCTGCTCATCACCTGTCCTCTTCTCGCACCACCTCCCCCTCATGCACTACTTGTCTTCAGAATAAGAGTCACAAGCTACCGTTTTTCCAGTCCAGTCTTAGCAGTAACCTTCCTTTACAACTTTCATATGTTGATGTATGGGGTCCTACTCCCTTTCCCTTTGTTGACAATTTTTGATATTACGTTATATTTGTTGATCATTACTTTCGATATGTTTGGCTTTACCCCATCAACCATAAATCAGATGTTCTCACTGTTTTCACTAAGTTTAAAGCTTTAGTTGAAAATCACTTTAACACAACTATACAAACTCTCTTTATTGATAATGGTGGTGAATTTCTCAAACTCCATCCATTCTTGTCTACCCATGGGATTGCTCATCTCACTACACCCCCACACACACCTGAACATAATGGCATAGCTGAAAATAAACACCATCACCTCATTGAAACAACACGTTGTCTTCTTCATTATGCCCGTGTTCCCTTCCGATTCTGGTCATTTGCTCTTCAAACTGCTGCTCACCTCATTAATCGCATGCCCACCCCCATCCTAAACCAAGCATCCCCCTTTGCTATTTTATTTCATCAATCTCCCAACCACCACAAATTGCGTACATTTTGTCTTTGTTTCCTGTGGCTTAAACCTTACTCACCTCATAAACTTGCTCCACGATCCTCCCTATGTGTCTTTTTAGGATATTCCACTTCATAGAGTGCATATTTATGCTATGATCTTCATCGTCACAAGCTTATTTCCTGTCGGCATGTTACCTTTGTTGAAGACCAATATCCTTTTCTCTACTCTGCGCCCAATCCAGATACAAACACTTCCCCTTTACACCCCTCTACTAATCTATCCTCTCACCGCCTCATACCATTATTCCTCCCGATGTTAACTCTTCCCCTGCTCCCCTTTGACTCAACCTAACCCCGTACCATTCTTCCTCACCATCACCATCATCTCCTTCGTCCGACCCCTCTCACACTGTAGTGTCTCCAGGTTCTCAAGATTCGTCACCAAGTGTGGACATCCATCACCAGGAGAAACCTCCAACCACCCTTCTTGGTACTCACCCGATGATCACCCGTGCCAAAGCTGGTATTTTCAAACCAAAAAAATTGCATTCTCCACTGAATGATATCCACTACCTAGTGACATTGAACCCACGTGTGTCTCCCAAGCTTCTAAAGTATCTCATTGGCAACAAGCCATGTCTGACAAGATTAATGCCCTTCTTTTGAATGGCACTTGGGACCTTGTCCCTCCTCAACTCCACCTCAATATTATAGGCAACAAATGGATTCTCAGTATTAAGAGAAACCTTGATGGATTTATTGCCAGGTACAAGGCCCGTCTGGTGGCCAAGGGCTTCCATCAGCGTCCGGGCATTGATTACCGTGAGAGTTACAACCCTGTCATTAAGCCTCAGACCATCAAATTGGTTCTCACCATTTCACTCTCACTTTGCTGGAATCTACGGCAAATGGACGTTAATAATGCCTTCTTGCATGGTTCACTATCTGACGAGGTCTACATGTGTCAACCTCCTAGTTTTCTTCATCCAAATTTCCCTCACTACATCTGCAAACTCGAAAAGCCCCTCTATGGGCTTAAACAAGCCCCACCTGCATGGTATCACTCTCTTCGCACTTTTCTCCTTTCCTTTGGCTTTATTAATGCCCTCACAGATCCTTCCTTATTTATATATAATCATGGTGGGACTCTAGCTTATTACTTAGTTTATGTTGATGATCTCCTCTTAACTGGGAATTGTTCCACCTTTCTTAACAAATTTACTTCGGTCTTGTCTCGAGCATTCTCTCTCAAAGACCTCAGCATGCCTCAATATTTTCTTGGGTTAGAGCTGCTTCCATACAAACAGGGTCTCTTTCTCTCCCAATGTGGTTACATCCGAGATATCTTGGATAAATTCTCGATGACTAGTGCTAAGCCTACCTCCACACCAATGTTGCTATCCACTAACTTTGACAGCTCTTCCTTCCCAGCTGATGGCTCAACCTATCGGAGCATGATTGGTAGCCTCCAATATCTTGCACTCACACGACCAGATATCTCCTTCTCTGTTAATCGTTTGGCTCAACATATGCAATCTCCCACTCATGATCATCTTCAAGCTCTCAAGCGCATACTGCGATATTTAAAATCCACAATTCCCACTCATGATCATCTTCAAGCTCTCAAGCGCATATTGCGATATTTAAAATCCACAATTCAATATGGTATTATCCTCACACCAATTTCTTCTCTCACGCTCACGGCCTTCTGTGACACAGACTGGGCAGGTGACTCTACTGATCGTCAATCCACCAGTGCCTTTGTTGCATACCTTGGCTCTAATCCAATCTTATGGGCTTCTCGGAAGCAGCGTTCTGTGGCAAAGTGCTCCACTGAAGCTGAATACCGCACCATTGCCTCCACTGCTACTGAAGTTTTATGGCTTCAGCAAATCCTCAAGGAACTTGGCTTCACCCTATCATCTTCTCCTCGCATTCTGTCCGACAACATTGGTGCTACATACATGTGTCGTAACCCTGTTTTTCATTCTCGTATGAAACGCCGTTCTATTGACATCATTTCATACGAGAACTTGTTGCCTTTGGTGCATTTTATGTTTCTTATATTCCATCACTCATGCAACTCGCAGACCTCCTCACCAAGCCCCTCAGTCGTCATCGGCATCAATCACTATCTACCAAGAGCGGTGTTGTTCCACCTCCATCTTAAGGGGGCATAATAAGGGAATATTTCTACCACTATAGCAATCACATGCGCCTTATGATAAGGGAATATTTCGACCACTGTACCAATCACATGCACCTCATCATTTGTACAATAACTACCTGTATGAGCATACTGTTTGTTATACCTGTCCATATCTCTGTTGTACACTCTCTCTCTGTTTTCAATCTTTTTCACTCATTTGTGTATATATATACGACACACGAGAATAATAAAGTTGAGTTGTCTTTTTCATCATCGTCTTATTAACTATAATTAAAACCTCTTTACTCCTGTTTTCTTAGTTAATACTGCTCTAACTCCATTATAAAGTGACTCAATCTTCGATCACCATCATCAATAAAGATGGTTTCTAACAAGCACTTCTCAATGCCATGGACGATGCTCCCATAAAAAAGTACCATTTCATCGTCTTGGTCATCATCAGACTCGGATTTCTGACGACCGCATTCAACATCTTCTACGTAAAGTCAGTCTCCAAGCTTTTGGGACGAATTTACTTCTATGATCCTCTCGTTAAACGATTTGGAACACTCCCACAATACATTAACAACCTAGTCAACGACATGGAACTGACCGAAACTTTCTGTGGTCAATTGTACTTCGATTGGGTTGGCAATAGGATCAATCAGAAAAAATCTTATGCATTGACCCTTGTAATCATTTTCTTCAGTGTCATTTTTTCTGGCAGTTTGGACCATCTGGAGCTATTATAGATGTTCTGTGTTTCTTCAGGTTTTGGTTAGGCTTTGATCTTGGTCGAACTTACCCTCTTTGTGCTACGATTATGAGTGAGTATAGTAACAAGAAGAGTCATGGTGCTTTCTTGTCTGGGTTGTTTACGATGTAAGGTGTTGGGATCATCTTCTTAGGATTAATCCCAATGTTTTTTTCTAAAATCTTTTAAGATTCTCATGAAAATGTTTTGTGGAGGGTGGTACTAATGATTGGTGCTCTTCCGCCTGCGTTAACGTTGTACTGTTTAAGGAAGATGCCTGAAACTACTTGTTACACTATAATCGTCAAGTCTGATCCTGGAAATGATGAAGCTAGAATTGCGGTCTCTGATATATTACGTGTTCTAAGATTCATGTGGATGAGAACCCAAATGAAGAACAAAAGATTACCAAGTTTAAGGCTGTCAATAGCTATCCAATCTTGTCAAATTCCTTCCTCAAACTCCGTAGAGTCCATTTAATCGGTACTGTTAAAGAAAAATCATGCAACTGTTTCTTGTTCTACAGCTAATTTTTTTTATCTTCTTCTTCTTCTTTTTTCTAGGATCGATGTGCAGTTGGATGCTGTTAAATGTGGCGTTTTATTCACAGAAGCTAACACAAAGAGACCCGTTCCCGGCGATGAAACTAACTAAAGACCCCATTAAAGTGAATCCTGTGGAGGACGTCTGTGAGCAATCACGAGCCATATTCATCTCCTCATTCTTCGAAACAATACCAGGTAACCTATTAACTTATAAATAAATTAAGTTTTTTTATATTCTTTTTAAAAAGTGGTTCACTCCTTACCACATAAGCAATGACGAGATACTGGTCCATAAAAAATAAAAAATATTAAAATTTGTCAGGTTAGTTTTTACCTGGTATTTAACAGACAGGATTTAAAATTACGTTATAACATTTTCTAAATGTTAACATTATAGTTATTCTCTAACCTTATCGATTAGTGTAAAATTTAAAGCTAAAATTAACCCTTTTGTAAAGTTAAAATTATTGAAAACTTATATGAGATCATCAATATCATAAAAAATATTTAATAGTTTAGTTATTTTATATATTAAGAAAAATATGTTGGACAAAACTGATTTTACTAATATTATTAATGATTTTATATATAAAAATGTACAAAGATATTATTTTTCATATTTTTTATAAATCATGATCATTTGTATACTTGCTAGTGCAATTCTCTTTCTATTTTGAAATCTAATATTACTGTTCGATTGCTGCTACTACTATTTTTTGTTATTACTATTACTATTTTTAGTAATTTTATTGTGGCTAACATTTGCAAGATATTATTAGTTGATGTTATGATCATTTAATATTTTATTGAGTATATAAACTTATAAATTAAGTAACTTATTTATGAATATTAAATTTTAATGATAAAAATATGTTTTAAAAATTTACATATTTATATATTGTCGATTTATTGTAACTCTCGCTTGGTAACCAGTAACGAAGAGATGGGAATGAGAATGTAACCTGCATTTTTAACTTTTAGTTGTTTGGTTAACGAAAATAGATAAGATTGGGAATGACAAAATTGTAATGAATCTTAAATAACCCTAGACTTTTATTCCTATGGGAGGGTGTGGGTATACGATGGAATGAAAAATCAAGAATAAGAGATAAAGATATTATTAGAATATTATTAAGTTATCAAAATATTATCTTTGATTTGAATATTGTCATCAAAATTATCTTTTATATTAATTTCTTTAATAATTATTTTATTTTGTTGATAATTTTATTCTTATCGTAAAATTGATTTATAATTAATTTAAATTTAATAATTTTATAAATGCAATATTGTCTATTTTAGAAATTAAAGATTAGTTTATTTATTTACTTTATTTAATAATCATTTTATTTTATTTTATTTCTTTTATAAGAAAAATTATATACAATTATTTAAAAATTAATAATTTATTGAATCATTAAAAATAATTTTAACTATTCATTTATTAAATTCAAAAAATTTTATTAATTAATAATAATATAAAATATTTATTTAATTATTTACAAAATCAATCACATAATAATTAAACATAAGTAAAAACTTTTTCATTACCACCCTTAATGATACCACTGGTATGTCTATTAATTTTTATAATCTTATTTCTAGCAGTTACATACTAAACATGCGTACTAAACACGTGTAGTCGTAATTCTATTCCAATTCTGATTACCGCTTTTCTTATTCCTATTTTTTTATTTCGATTTACAAAACCAGACCTTATTTTTACTATGCATGGGCCAACCTCATGAACGGCCGTAACCCAACCCCGACATCCTCATTTTCAAGTGCAGGGATTCCTCTTGCAGCTTCAATCGTTGGCAGCGACGCCCATTTCGGCTCCGTCGAAGTGAGTCTTCGTCGGTGCAACGCCGAGAACAAGAGTGCCGGTGGTGGTCCTCTCGGTAGGGACAAATCAGTGAATATCTCGCATCTGCACAAACCCCAAAAGATTCAAACTTTATGAACAAAATGCACTGTAATTTGAAAAAAAAAAAAAAAGAAACGATCGCGTAATAGAGAAAGAGGCGCGAATTGGTTCAAGGCAATTTTCAGGTGTTCGTACAGCCTTCCGCACCTGCAGTCGCTGCAACAGAAACAGTGTCCTCCACTGCCAGACATTTTCAAAGGCATAAAAGTTCCCCTTTCGCACTTGCAGCCGCAGCCACAGCCACGGTTTCCTCGACTGCCAGACATTTTCAAAAGCTTAAAATTAGTTCCGCTTTCGCACTCGCAGCCCCAGCCGCAGCTTAAGTTTCCTCCACTGCCAGACATTTTTCCGCTTTCGCACTCGCAGCCAACGCCGCGGCTACAGTTTCCTCCACTGCCAAACATTTTCAAAGGCTTAAAAGTTTTGCTTCCGCGCTTGCCGCCGTTGCCAAAGCCACAGTTTGCTTCACAGCTTGTCATTTTCAAGGACTTAAAAATTGGAGAGAAAATGTCAAAAGATGATTGTTAGGTTGTATGAGAAGAGCAGGCAAATGGCTTCATTTTTAGGCAGTTGAGAGAGAATCTTTGAATATAAACCGTCCACGTGTTCTTGATTTCACCGGCATATTACCATAGCCGTTTCATTGAAGGATCGAATGGTCATGTGGGTACGGGGCCTATTTGATACTTATCGCATCAAAACTTTAAGTTGTCTTAAACTTTTTTTAAAACGTCAAAGATTCTTCGTTAACTTTGATATTAATAGGAAAGTGACATAAACAATTTAAAGGATTCTGTCATCTATCGAAT
>JAOQMS010043666.1:0-11433 GCA_027563885.1 Erythroxylum longipes
TTTCATGTGCAAATATTCACTAATTATTATTCATGTGCAGATATAGATGCATGAATATGTCAGAAACACTTTCAATTTTTCTAACCCATTCAAAATGACCAAATTGCCCTTTCCCGTAAGTGAGGGGATGTTACATCTCCAAAGTTATCTTGTATAAGAATTGCTATGTTTTGATACTATTTATGACCTAGTATAATCATATCTTGTTCAACTGGTAGTAATTGGATGTAGCATGAACTATACGAAGGTAGTTGTGTGATCAAGATAGGATCCATCACCCTAAAGTAATTAGGGAGAATGTTCTATTGTTCTCGATTAGTATTGATTTGAGAAATTCTTGGCTAAGGTAGAATTGACTTTTTGTTTACAAATGTCATTAATTGAATAAATAGCTAATGGTGGAGGACTAATATAATTAGGTTAAAAAAGAGTAGAAATTAATTCCATGCTCTATCTAATTAGAACATTATATGATGAAATGATTGAATTATATTGAAAAATCATGCACACCATTTTGACATTTCTAAAAATTTGGTGGTCATGATGCATTGCTAGATGCCAATCTTGATTTATGATTATAAATTATTTAATTGGAGAATTAAAGATAAATTAAAAGGAGTTTTAATTTACCTAATTCTAATTATGAATTAAATTATAATTTATAATTATTGCCAAAATATTTAGGAACCTAATAGTTCATACACAAAGAATGAGTTGTAGAAAGCAAAGATATTTTAATCAAGTTAGACTTGATTGTAAAGATTGAGAAACTTTATGATTAAATATGAGATATTTAATAAATACGGATCAATATGAGATATTGGATCTTATTTAGGCATAATTGGTATTTAATTAGAATTATTTATAATTATAATTAAAGTTTAATTAAAATTAGAATTTAATTTCAATTAAATTATTGAAATGTCCAAAACTTATTATGAATAGGCTTAAGCTCTAATAGAGCTAGAAATTCTTTCTTAAACCTCTTTGTAAGAATTACATATTTCTTTCAACCAGTTTTGTGGATACTATTAGTGGCCAGAAACTTGTGCGGTTATGATGGTTGAGATGGATTGGTTTCGAAAATGGTTTAAGGGATATGACAAGATTATGATCAAGCTTCAGAATAAGGAATGGATTAAGATTCATGCTTTATTATGATTTATGTGTTAATCATTTTATAGAATTAAAGTGATTTTCGTTTAGGAAAATCAAAATATAAAATTTTTTCATAATTATTCTGCTAAAGTTGGGATCGAATCCAATCCTAATTTCCTAACATTAAGGGTAAGTCTCAAGATTGCAATGACCTCCACCTTTGACTATAATGGATCATATTTCTCATTAGCATGTTCCCATAGACGCTTTCTCTGAGACCAACCAACAATTTCGTCCAAATCCTTAATTGAATAACTAGTTTTCTTAATTTCATAAATTTTGTTAAGTTAATTAGGAAAGGAAAGCTCATCCAAGGCTTAAGACTCGCTAAGTTCTGTGATAAAGTTTTGTTCGTGAAAATGAAATCACAGAGTAAAAAAACAAGATATGAAGATGAAACATGTTTGGTTTCAATACACTATCTACAGATAACTAGAACATAAATATAGTTCAAATTAAGAAACAAGAAAGCAAACAAAGAAAAGGATAAGCATAAAGATCGAAAATTGGTGAAGAAATGATGCCTAGAAAATATGGTTGGCTATGGAGCCTGGGAGTAATAGGAAGGCTTTGGGGGAGTAGAGGAGAAGATAAATAGATGTGGTGAAGGGACGAAGAAAATTTTGTTCTCTTAATTGAGGAATTCACTAATTATGTATTCTAATATTTTATTTAGCCTGATTAGGAATTAATAATAATTCTTATAAGATTTTTAAAAAAAATTTATGATAATGGGTTTCATTATGCCACCTTATAAGATGCCTATTTTTTATTGTAAAAAAATGTCACATCATTGACAATGTGACATTTAACAAACGATGGTTAACTCCATCAAAATTTTCATTTACTTAGACTCTATTTTGAATATTTTGAAAGCGTCAAGGTTCAAGTTGAACACTTCAAAACGTCATGGTTTAAGTTGTACTATGAAAAAAAATGTTGAAGTTCAAAATTCCCCTTTTATCTTTTATTTTCTGAAACATAAATTTTATTCTTCATAGTAGGACAAAAACATAAATTTAGCATATGTAGGACATTAAAGAAAGTGATTATTTTTTTTGGTTTACAAATAGAGGTGAGTTGCTTCCAATTACGATCAAAGTTATAATGCAATTTTCAATAAACTTATGTATGATTAATATTTATGAAGGTCTATATGTTATGCAACTGAGGATGAACCTTAAAAAAGAAGAACTTTATGCCTTAAACTAGGTATATTGTTCATATATGCAAGATTTGGTTGAATTATAATCTTATTGGGTATTAAAGGAGTTTTACTTCCATTTGTGTATATACTACATTATGTTTATGTAATGTTTGATGAATAAGATCATCTCTTTTTAACCATCGGACAAGATCCCCGAAATTGGTCTGATGAAGGAAGAGTTTGAGGAAAGCACTTTAATAAGTACTTCTCCATACAAGAAAATTTTCCCTTTCATGACTTATCAGTAAAACTTTTACTTATCTCTTTTTGACAATAAATTATATATATGTTACAACTATATTTCTAATTGTTTTTGAAAAATATAATTGAATTAAGCCATATAAGGCTGTAAATAAGTTGACCATATAAAAGCACTCAAGGAGAACTTTGAGATCAAATGAAGAAAACTATGTAACTTAGCATCTCTAACTATTATAAAGCCTTTATAACTAATGCTCCATAAATCAATAAAATTTGAATATAAGGAAAGCTAATCACAAAAGATGTTTATATGAAGTCTGATGGCATTAAGAAGCTCCTTAATGAATTTCACCCATCTTCTTTATTTGTTAAAGAAGATATGCCTATTTCTTTCATCCTAGATGAGTAACATCAGATAAGATAAAGCAATATAAAACCACCATTGAATGTCTTTCTTAATTTGATGCAAGCTCAAGCTCCAGTTGATAATCTATTTCCACTCATTTGGTGGATTAATAATGGCGTATTTGTTAAGAACTATGTTCTAAGCTCTACTTGAAGAAAAATTTGAGGTATTTTCCATTTGGGTTCTACAAAGACTACACCAATTTTTCAAATAATTAAATTTGTTAAATCTATAAATTGTTGGTAATATGTCCTTTATAGCTCTCCTTAAAGTTGTTAGAGCTCTAAGAAGATTATATTTGCACCAAACTAGCCTAAACATTACTAAAGTTACCATTAGTAGTTAGGCACCACCAATTCTTTTCAAGTAAATTTTCATTTAACACCAACCTATTGATCTCATTTTGCATATTCCTATTCATAAGAGAATTTCATCCTTGTGAACTAGAGCATTGGATAAACTATGGTTATCAAGAATGTTGTCTCTTAAGTCTTGTAACTCACTTATATTCTTTAGAGCTGGTTTCTAGTTGTCATACCAGAACAAAGTACTCTACTCATTTCTAGCTTTTTTCCCCCCTAATATGTGATCTGACTAAGCTTCTCATCTTGAGGACTTCTTTTAGTGTTGCAGAGGCATTTTTGGTAGTGCGATCAATTTCCCAAATGTTATTATTTTTTAATGTAATATTCTTGCACTCAATTTGCACCATAATTACTTAATGATCATTAGTTAATCTCCACGATCTCTTGACAGACATGTAAGTGTTAAAAATTTACTGTAGGATTATATTCGATTCACCATTTATTTGAACTATAGAATTTAAACCATTTGATATACTTTAAACCATTTGATATCAGCCTTGTAACCACCATTATTTGCTCCTGATTAAGGAAATTTCCTGAGTATCTTGTCAATAATCTTGTACACTATTCTAGGAATGGCAAGATTTGTATCCTAATATATATTGATTGAAGACAACATTGCTGTAACTAATTGAGCTATGCCAGCCAAAGATAAAGATCTTGTTCGCCATATAATATTCTAGCTTAAATTTTGTCCATCGGTGGTTTAGATTTTCCATAGCTTAATCTGGTGGTGGCTATTGGAATTCCAAGATAAGTAAATGGTAAAGGCATCTCTTTGAAACCATTGATATATCTTACTACGTGGCTTTGATGTTTTGCACTTTTTGATATGTGAAAAGAGGGGTTGTCAATATTGATATGTAATCTGGACAATTTGGTGAACATTTTAATAACTTTCATCACAGTTGACGATGTACTTCTATCCACTTTAGCTAGGATGATGAGATCATTAACAAAAATGAGATTATTAATATGTAATTTTTTACATTTGGAATAATACTTAAAATTCTTGGTCCTATCCACAATTCTCTTCAAAATTCTGCTAAACACCTCTATAATAATAGCAAATACATATGGTAATGTTGTAGCACCTTGTCCAATGCCTTTAAAGCTTTTAAATGTACTTGTAAGCTTGATAGGTGTAATTTACATCATGTTTTAGAGTTTAATTTATTATGTATTAATTTTTAATTTGAGTGTTTAGGTTAGAATTGTTTTAGTTTATGTGTTTAAGTGTTTTAATGGGTTAGTATAAGTCTTTGAGATTAAATATTATATTTTTGAGGTACCTTAATGTGTTTGTTAGTGTTTTAGGGCTAACAATGAAGAACGGAGAAGTTTTGGAGACTTTTAGGCCGAAACCATGACCCAAGATCGTGGCACAATAGGCCACGATTGTGACAGATCCATGTGATCCAGCGCACGATCGTGGCTTAAGGGATATGTTCGTGATAGAAGACTCTGCCATAGGCCACGATCATGCCATTTGGGCCACGATCCTAGTAGAGAGGTTTGATGCTGGCCACGATCATGGCCTGCGTTGAACAGAAGCACAAATAGGAGAAAACATCAAGTTTTGGGAGATTTTTTGAACTGTTTCGACCTCAAAAACACCCTAGGGCTGCCAAGATATTTAAAGAACATGAAGAATACAGAGGAGGAGATTTTTGCGTCATCCACATCTCGACCCTAGAGAGCTTTATCGAGAGATTGAGGAAGGAAACGAAGGAAGATAGACACGGAGAAGAAGCCTATAAGAAGTACTTCCGCGAATAGGAGGTTTCACACCGTTACTACCTCTATCATATGTTCCACTCGTATTTTTCAATTTTATTTAAATTTTATTGATGTATAGAATTGCGATAGTCGTTGAGAATATAATTGTTGAATGTTGATATTTGTCTAGACACACCTTTGGGAATTTTGTCTTTGATATTAATGAAATTTGATTGTTGTATTTTATTAGATTATTTGTGATTTAAATTTTGCACTTCATAATTCGATAATAAACTAAGAGGGTGAATCAAGTGAAAATCATTAAATTATGCTAACAAGAGTTAGGTAGTTTAATAAGTCAAGAATTAAAACAAACTGGTAAACTTGTGTAATGAGAGATCTTGTATAGGTTTCTGTAGTTTATTGGAAAACTTAAGATCTAATTTAGGTTTGGGATAAATTGTGAATCGAGAGGTTGCAATTTCTCATAATCTGATTAGGGTTAATAATTAGGGTTAATGATTATAACTCGAAAGAGAGTAATCAACCCTAGGATCGTATCGAATCGGTAATCCAACAATTACATAATCAATTAGGTTTTCATTAAGGTCAGATAAAAATCCCCTTTCTCTTAATTGGTAAGTCTTAGGTTGATTCTGGATTTAGAGTTGCAATTGCTATCTTGTTTATATTTCTCAATTTGATTATTGGAATTGATTGCATGATTAAATATTTTCTCATTTAGTTTTGTTCTTTTTGAATTATTGAGAATTGAGTTCAGCCTTAGATTTTAGGATTAGATTAACTCTCCTCATGGGATCGACACCTTAGGTACTACATGAACAACCTGTGCGCTTGTAGCATATTGAGGTTTAAAAATATTAAAACTTTGTCATATTGGAACCTGCGATTAAGTTTTTGGTGTCGTTGTCAAGGAGGCGATTAGTTTAGTTCTTTAGTCTAAGGCTTTTCCACTATCTTTTGTTTTTAAATTAGTTTAAAAAAATTTGGGCGTAAGGTTGAGACACATGAAGACTTATTAGCGTAAGAATGAGACATCTAAAGAGTTGAATTCTAAGAAGAGATAAAAAGAACGATCATGGAGGATGTATATTATAGGGAGCAAGGGACGCTTGCAAAATTTAATGAGCCCTAATTTGGTTAGGGAAATCATCATCTTTATATGAACCCGTTTACTTCGGAGTGGCAGAACCACCCATATTTCTATTGGTCTAATAATGCAAGTACTCATATGGGACATCAAGACCTATTTGAATTTCAACATGATGAATCTAGTTCATAGGGTTCCAAACTGGACAAAATCATGGATAAGCTCACGCATATGGAAGAGAACCAGAAGAGATTGGAAGAGAAGTTTAAGTAAGTAGTAGAAGATCATACCTCTTCTATTCACAATATAAAAGTTCGAATAGGACAGATTTTTATGGAATTTTGTAAGCAAAGTGTGGAAAACTGTCTGCACAGCATGAAAATAAATTCAATAGAGCCAAGTCATGCTATCACACTTAAGAATGGGGTAGAGTTAGAAGAACCAGTGAGAAATCAGGCTAAACCTGACCTTATAGAAGACTAAGAAATCAAGGAAGAGGATGAAGAAAAGAATGCCAACCCTCCCTTTTATTCACCAGTTCTTGATATACCATCTTTGAACATTGAAAAATCTTGGGTAGATGTCCATGAAGAGAACTCTATCTTTTGGATTGATGATGATCAAATGACATTTAATATGAATGATGTAATTAAGAATCCGAAGGTTAGTAGCTTATTTAAGATAATTGAAGTCTTCGAATCTTCTGAAGAACAAGAGGACAAAGAACAAAATACAATGGAAATCGAGTTTGAAGAAATTATGGAAGTATCCATTCGGAAAGCAAAAGAAGTAGAGGAAATGAAGGTGATTAAGGAAGAAGGAGGGCAATTCACTTTCATATAGGACAAACTGTTGGATTCAATGGAGGATTTAGGAAGTTTTGTTATTCCCTATTTTAGTGACAGTTTGTTAATAAGAAGGATATTGATGAAATTAATTAGTTTTTACAACCTTATTAACCTTATCCTTCTATTCATTTTTCAATTTTCATCTTGCTTACAAGCTAAAAAATCGATGTTGAATGGAAAAGGTGCAAGCAAGCTGCTTATAATTGATCCTGAATGAGTTTCCAAGGAAAAAGAGTTGAGCTACTGACGTTAAAAGAATCGGTGCATGGGAGGCATCACATGGAAAATTATTACCTTTGATTGTTTTTGTTAGAATGTTTGAACTCCGTAGTTAAAATTATTTTGTTTTCAAATAAGATCAAGAAGGAATAAGATTTCGTGATAAAGTGGAAGAGTGATCAAGCAAGTAAAATAGAGGTGAAAGGGCCACAAAAGAATTAATAAGTGAATTTGAAAAGAATGTGAAAAGAGCAAAAGAAGAAAAAGTGAAGAATTAGTGGAAAATCGTGGCCTGCTACTGGGCAGAAAAGGGGATCACACGTTTTTAAAGGAAATTTTTATAATTTTACCCTCCAACCACCTTTATATTCATTTCTAACTTCACTTTTTCATTCACTTTTACTTTTACTTTATCTCTCTAGAATTGAAACCTAAAAAAGCTCTCACACCCCTTTACAATTTTTCAAACCTCTAAATTTCTTCCAAATTTTACCTAATTTCCAAGAAATATGCCGCGTATTAAGCAATTTGCTAGATGGGAGGAATCCAGACAAAATCAAGTTGCAGGACGCGGAAGAAGAAATAGAGTAGCAGACTTTGGTGGGCCCTTCTTGATCTACACAGAGGAGGGAGGTATTTGCTTCCAATGCTTAAATGCTAGACAAATAGTAGTTCCAAATGTTTTGATATTGAAACGCTTAATAGGTTAGAATTGCGCAAGAGGGTAGAAAACTTAGCTAAGAGAATCTAGTGGGCTCAATTTATACATTTCCAATTTCCTTTTTATCAGGAGCTCATTTTGGAAATTTTCACTTCCCTGTCTTATGACCTTAGGAACCCTAAGGAATTGTGGTTTAGGTTGAGAGGAAGAGCCTATGAACTGAATAAAGGAATCATGTGTGATATGTGTGGGTTCCCTGAATCCTCCATCATCAATCAGCATGATGATTTTTCTCCTTCTCAATATTGGAATGAACTCACTGGAATAGAGCAATTTCATGCCAAGAATACTCACAACAACATAATAAGGTCCCACAAGCACTTGTTGCTTCATAAATTCATGTGTTAGCTGGTTTTTTGATAAATCAGAAACCAACAAGTGTTCCACAAAGGAACTCTTTATGTTGTGGTGCATGGACCACAGCATTCCAGTGTGCACATCCACACATGTGCTAAACTCTATTGTTGCAGCTCTGTGTAAGAGGAGCAACAATTTAGCTATGGGATACCTAGTGTCTGCCATTGCTGAATATTATAGCGTGGACCACAGTGGGTTAATTGTCCACTTCCCTGACTTCCTAAACCATTACCATTTATGGTGGCCTGAAATCCTTTAAGTCCCATAATATGAAACTTAGGGATATTAGCCAAAAGACACAAGTGAAGATTAAGGCTAGTCAGGTGAGTTCGAGTTTAGCACTGCCTCAGCAGGCAGAAAAGGACTCAACCAATGAAGAGGTCAAGGAAGAGGAAGAAGCTAAAGATCAAGGCTAAAAGAAAGTCCTGGAGGCAATCTCCGTAACCAACAAGGCAGTTACTGATAAACTGGCGAAGCACACCAAAATGATAAAGGAGATGGCCCAAACATAATGACGCCAGAGTCGGGATATCCATCAGATCCATTGATATTTCGAGTCTCAGGAAGTTCAATTGCCACCTTCAATACCATCCTTGCCTCTATCTCCATGAGATTTTGTCCAACCCATTTTTCTTTTTTCAAAGTAATCTTCATTTTTATTTTTATTTTTATTTTATTTTCTGTTTACTTTAATTTACGTTTCTTCTTGTCTTTCATATGCTTGTTTGTTCTCTTCTCACATTGAGGCTAATGTGTTGTTCAAGTGTAGGGAGGGTTATGTGTTTTGCTTTTTATGTGATTTTGCATATGGTATGATAAAGTTAGGTTGCATTTTTTGAATTGTTTGAATGTGTCAATGACTTAGATAGAGTGAAATTCATTTAATTTTAAACATAGCCTATTAGGTTGTGAATAACCATTAGCTCACAAAATTAGTGAATTAGGGGTCTTTGGATAAATATACTGCTTAATTAGGATTTAGTGTAAGTTTAGAACTCTCTAAATTGCCACATTCGTTCATAATTTGAGGCCTTTTAACTTAAGTAGCTTAACTAGTATCTTTTATTGAAACGAGTAGCTAAAACAACAAGGTAGGCAATAAATAAATTAAAAAAAACTATTCCGCTGACCTTTGGGTTATGAATAGAGTTATTAGCTATTTGAAAACATCATACAGCTAAGTAACCAGATCGACACACATCACAAATGTGTGTGTTTGCATCAAAAAGCTTTAATGACGTTTTAACCAAGCTGTTTAATAAAAATGAATTAGTGAAGTAACCCGATCGATATTCATCACTAATGGTTGCCTCTGCGTAAAAGACTAATTCCATGTTCAATAAATAAAATAAAATAATATGTGTTTTCTAATAAAAACCTATCGTACTTGTAATAAGCCTGACTTTTCATGAAAATATAATTAGGAACAGTTACAGAGTATGAATGACCAAAGAATTATTAATGTGTGTGTGCAATTGAAAAGGGCAAATAAATTAACACTTGGATCTCGATTAATTTTTATATTTAGTTCAAAGCCCTAGAAATAGATTTTGCATTTTAATGATTTGATATAACTTGAATGATTGTGTTTAAGATTAAATTTATTTCACAAATTTGAAGCCATTGCCTCATTACTGCATTGTGTGTTTGTTATGTGCTTGTTGTTTTGTTTGCTTGAGGACAAGCAAACATTTAAGTGTGGGGATGTTGATAGGTGTAAATTGTATCATGTTTTAAGGTTTAATTTATTATGTATTAAGTGTTAATTTGAGCATTTAGTATGTGTTTAGGTTAGAATTGTGTTAGTTTATGTGTTTAAGTGTTTTTATGGGTAATATAAGTCTTTGAACTTAAATGTTATATTTTCGAGGTACCTTAATATGTTTGTTAGTGTTTTAGGGCCAACAACGATGAACGGAGAAATTTCAGAGACTTTTAAGTCGAAAACATGGCCCACGATCGTGGCCTTATCGTGACAGAACCATGTGAGCTAGCCCACAAACGTGGCCTAAAGGACATGATCGTGACAGAAGACTCTGCCAAAGGCCACAACAATTAGGCCATGATCATAACAGAGAGGTTTGATGCTGGCCATAATCATAGCATGCAGACCCACGATCTTGCATAGGTTTCAGTAGTTTATTGGACAACTTAAGATCTAATTTAGGTTTAGGATAAATTGTGAATCGAGAGGTTGTAATTTCTTACAATCTAATTAGGGTTAATGATTATAACTCAAGAGAGAATAATCGACCCTAGGATCGTCTAAATCGGTAATCCAGCAATTATTTAATCAATTAGGTTTTCATTAAAGTCGGATAAAAATCCCCTTTCTCTCAATTGGTAGGTCTTAGGTTGATTCTAGATTTGGTGTTGAAATCGCTATCTTGTTTATATTTTTGAATTTTTTTATTGGAATTGATTGCGTGTTTGAATATTTTCTCATTTAGTTTTGTTCTTTTTAAATTATTGAGAATTGAGTTTAACCTTAGATTTTAGGATTAGATTAACCCTCCTCATGGGATCGATACCTTAGGTACTAAGCAAACAACTCATGCATTTGTGGAACATCGAGGTTGCAAAATATTAAAACTTTGTTATGTCAAAACCTGCGATCAAGGCTCTTCAATGATTAAGATGCTAAAAGAAGGTGTAGTAAAGCATAATTTCATCTAATCAATGAAACAATATGAAAAACCCAAGGCTCTCATGTTGTTACAAAGAAAATTCTAGTTAACATTATCATAAGCATTCTTCATATCAACTTTCAAGATGCAATTCTTACCTTTTCTTGTTGCTTGGAATAGCCCTTCATAAACTCTTGTATGAGTAGAATGTTATTACCCATTTCTCGAGCCCGGATCCTCTGTCCAATGTTAGCCTGTCTTATTATGTCTAATTGCAAAACGACATCGTTTTTGCTCAAGTTTGCAGAGTTCCCTGTCGTACCCACCAATTGACATCGTTTTTAGCTTAAGCCAAAGCCAATGTTTTTATATAAACCCACTTAAAAATACTACATGTTTAACAGTAACGAAAATAATTTTATATAAAGTCATTTTAATTTTTATTAATTATAATAAAAAACTTACATCATTATTTATTTCTCTTTATTCTAAAA
>JAOQMS010043667.1:0-11431 GCA_027563885.1 Erythroxylum longipes
GATTACCAGCCCAATCTGCATCAGTGTATCCCTCAAGATCTAAGTGCCCATTCTTCTTGAACCAAATTCCTCTGCCTAGTGTTCCTTTTAGGTACTTCACGATCCTTACTACTGCCTCCATATGATCTTTCTGTGGCTGGTGCATAAATTGGCTAACAACTCCCACAACATAGGCTATGTCTGGCCTAGTATGCGAGAGGTATATCAGCTTTCCTACCAACTTCTAGTACCTTTCTCTATCTGCTAACTCTGTTCCGTCTATCATCTGCAGGCCATGATTTACTACCATTGGTGTCTCTACTGGTTTGCAGTCTACCAGTCCTGTTTCAGCTAGAAGATCCAGAATGTATTTTCTCTGGGATATATATATTCCCTTGTTTGATCTCAGAACCTCAATGCAAGGAAATATTTTAGCCTACTCAGATCTTTCATCTCAAACTCTATAAACAAATTCCTCAAGTTGTGCAATCTCCTCTGTGTCTCTTCCTGTAATAATCATATCATCCACGTATATTATCAAACAGGTTATGAGGTTACCTTTCCTTTTCAGGAACAATGTATGGTTTGAATTGCTTTTTTTGTACCCATATCGCTTCATGGCTAAAGTAAACCTCCCAAACCAAGCTCGTGGAGATTGTTTCAGTCCATATAATGCTTTCTTCAACCGACATACTTCATCTCCCCAGAAGTCATCTGAGAAGCCTGGTGGAGCTTCCATGTATACTTCTTCTTTGAGATCTCCGTGAAGAAAGGTGTTCTTCACATCGAACTGATGAAGAGGCCAATCTTTGTTTGCAGCGACAGAGAACAAAACTCTGATTGTATTGATCTTGGCCACCGGTGAGAAAGTTTCTGAATAGTCGATCCCATAGGTCTGTGTGTACCCCTTTGCTTCGGGCCAAAAGGTTTTTGGGACTTTGGATTCAAACATCATGGCTCTTGTCATTTCTAAGATGATGTGATTTTTGCGTTCTGCAACACCATTCTGCTAAGTAGTATTTGGGCAAGTGGTTTGATGGATTAGGCCATTTGTTTGGAAAAAGGCTTTCATTTGATGGTTCACATATCCACCACCATTATCTGATCTGAACATATGAATTTTCTTACCGAATTAGGTTTGAATCATATTGTGAAACTCAACAAATTTATCATAGACTTCATATTTGTGTTTCAGAAAATATACCCAAGTCATACGAGAGAAATCATCAATAAAAAGTATAAAATACTGAAACCGACTGTTATTGCAGTGTGGAGCAAGACCCCATACATCTGAATGTACCAAGGAAAATAAAGAGTTCACTCGAGTGTTATTAGGGCGAAAAGTCACCCGATGACTCTTTGCCAAAATACACGTTTCACAAGTCATATGAGTATTATTATTTTGAAACAAGGTAGGAAACAAAAGTTTAAGATAGTTAAATGAAGGGTGACCTAGGCGGCGATGCCACAACCAGAGTTGCCTTTCAGCAGTCCCGTGAGCCAGCATCACAGTTCCTTTTTGAGCCACCTCATCCACATAGTAGAGAACTCCGCGCTCAATGCCACGCCCAACTATCTCCCTCGTATGAATGTCCTGTAAGAGATAGAAATCAGGATACATCAGAACCACACAATCAAGCTCTTTGGTAACATGACTAATGGACAACAATTTGCATGATAATGATGGAACATAGAGACATTTAGTCAGCTTTAATTTCAGAAATATCTCAATAGTTCCTGCTCCTTTGACTTCGGACAAGTCCCCATTTGCATTTTGGATATGGGTTTTTGTAGGTATGGTTGGGTTGGTTATATCAGATGGATCGTATGTTATTGTATCTGTTGCCCCACAATCGAAAATCTAACCCGACATTTTTTCAGTGTTTTGGTTCATTGTAAAGGCTTTTGGTTTAGGCTGCAAATCACAAACAACATCGGAGACCAAATCAAAACACCCTGGTTTAAAAAACCTAGGGTTAGAAAAAGAAGGGCTTGGGTGTAAATTCCCAAGCCCTATACCTCTTATGTTTTCTTCTCTGTCATTCGAAGCAGCAACTCTAGCCATGGCTGCGAAACCCTTCTGATTATTCCCATCTCCGATTCCTCCTGTGGGGCTACCGCCGCCACTACTGGTGACCTCCGGGATGCCCACGGCGATGGCTGCTTTCCTGTTTCTAGATCGGTTACCCCTCGGTTGTTTGTGGTTGTCTTCCCGCCACTCCGGATAGCCCACCAATTTAAAGCATGTCTCTTTTGTGTGCTTATGCATACCGCAGTGTGTACATACAAGTTTGCTCTTGTAAATTTTGTCCCAATGTGATGAACCACCAGATTTGATGGGATCTGACTGAAAGTTGGAGTCCTTCGCTGCTGACCCGATTGCCTCTGTTCTAGACTTGTCCCCCTGTCCGTTCGATATCAATCCGCTCCTTATACCCAGTGATGTTTGGTTGCCGTCGTTGGTGGAGTTCAGAATATTGACCTTTGCTGTCTCTCACCGGACCGTTGCATAGGCAACCTCTACTGAGGGTAAGGGTTCCTCCCTCAAAATGACCCTCTTTATCGCATCATGCTCCTTATTGAGTCCGCCCAGAAATTGAAACAAGCGAGTTTCTCGCTTGAGTTTGTTGTATGCATTCGTATCTGCAACACATGTCATTAGATTAGTTTCCCTTCTGTCAATCTCTCTCCAGAGTCCCTGTAGAACACTGAAGAATTTTTCCAATGTGAGTGTGCCCTGTTGCTGTCTGTTTGCCCTATTGTAAAGGTCAAATATTTGTAAGGCATCTCCACCACTGCCATATGTGGTTGCCAAGACAACCCATAGTTCTTTTGCTGTCGGGAATTCGACATAATTAGAGACTAAATCCGGTGATATATTCTGTATGATCCACGAAAACACCGTGAGATCATTTTGCTCCCATTTTAGGTAAGCAGGATCATCTTGTTCTGGTGGTGGAGGGATACCAGTAATATGACTGGCCTTCCCTTTGCCGCAAATCGCTACCCTCATTAATCTGGCCCATAGAGGATAGTTGCTGTCATCGAGTTTCAGAATGATTATTACATCACCACTGGTTTGGCCATTGGATTGTCCTAGGCCATTTCTGAGTAGATTTGCAATCTGGATGGATAAATCATCTGGATTGGGGATGGTTTCGGTAACGGATGGATTAATATGACTGGTTGATTCTGTTGACATTTTTTGGCTGTTTCTTGCAGGTTCTGAAGGGGTTTGGAAATGGCTATGTTGAAACAGTTTGGTAAGCTTCAAAGGTAGATGATGAGAACATGGGTTTTAGGTCTTATCTCAGAACCGAAACGGCGCTCTGATACCATCTCACGATGGTAACAAATGATGATTTGGGAAACTTGATTTCATTTTCTTGATTCTTTCTTTTACAGCGTACAGAGTCACTCTTTCATAGTGTTACACTAAGTTATGTATGGTAAACATTTTACATTTACTACAAGAATATTTTTCTGCTTAATCTTCCCCTGATTTGTGGTGATCCTGATTTGTAGTGATTGACTCTGGAAGCTTCTAACAAAAACTAGGATTTATCAATGGAAAATGCATCATGCTGACTGAAACATCACTTGATTATGAGCAATGGCTTCGGGTGGATTATATGGTAACGTCCTGAATACTAAATTCTATTTCCAAGGATTTAGTAGATGCCTTTATCTACGTAAGAAGCGCTAAAGAGCTATGGGATGAGTTACAGGAGAGATATGGAGAAAGCAATGGGCCTATGATATATCAAATTCGGAGGGAGATAAATTCTATCTCTCAAGGAAATATGAATGTTGCTAAATACTACACAAAGTTGAAGAAATCATGGGATGAATTGGGATGTTTGTTACCAATTCCGGAGTGCACATGTGGTTCATCGTAACTCACAGCTGATACAAATCAAATGCATAAATTTATTCAGTTTCTAATAGGTTTGAACGACTCCTTTGATCATGTAAAGATCTAGATTTTGTTGATGGAGACTATAAGTAGTGTAAATAAAGCATATTCTATGGTCTTGAGAGTTGAGAAACAAAAAGAAGTACATGACATGGAACATATTACTGAACATAGTGCTTTGCTGGCTAGAGGTTATTGATTTAAGGGGGATCGAGGAAAAGGAGGTAACAAAGAAGGCAACCAACGGAGTGACAAGAAAAGAAAAGCAAAGAAGGAAAAATTTTGCAATTACCATAAAACAGAGGGGCATGTTAGAGAGATTTGTTTCAAGATACATGGATTTCTAGAATGGTTTAAAGGGAACAAAGAACAAAGAGGAAAGAAGCAACAAAGGATGATGGCCAATTTAACTGATACACTGTTTGCAGAAGTTGACAAATGTGAAATGATTCCAAAGATACCTGGATGGACTACCGAGCTTTCTAGTGTTATCTAGCAAGAAGTTATAAAATACATGAAAGGAAGGATTGACGAAGAGAATATTAGCATGCTAATTTTGCTCATTTAGCAGACTTTACAAGTTCTATACTTAAATTTTCCTTTATATCATTTGATTTTATAAACCCTGGTTCATGGATCATTGATATAGGAGCAAGAAACCACATGACTTCAAATTTTTCTTTTTTTCATCAGCCTAAAATTCCAAAAGATCGTACACCAATATTCCTACCTAACATGTAAAACCCCTATACAAAATCTACAGGCACCCATATACATGGCAACTAATTTCTTGTACATACATTCATGGCATAGATTTCTATTCAATGTTATACATATACATATTACGAAATTTCACATCACTTAACATTATCATTCAAAAGTGGTATTACATTTTTATATTTGCATGATAATCCAAAAGAAAATATAAAATTTCCCTTACTCTTTTTCATATACAATCATCTTAAACCAAAACATATTCCAAAGGTATTTTTACTCCTAGCTGTTAGCCTTGGTCCCTGCAGATGTTCCTTGTACCTTACTCTTATGACCTGGATCTAAAAGGATTAACACCTGTGCTAAGTGTAAAAGCTTAGCGGGGAAATACTTAGTTTGGATGACCACTCACAACATTCATCTGCCAAGCACACATATTCAGAAATATTACAACTCATAGACCATAAATTCATAAACCAAACATTGATATTCAATGTTCATTAATACAAATGCAAATGCTCATTAATACCAATTATTTATGTTTTCATGTTGTATTTCTTATTTATAACTATTTACTTTACTTTTTGTTTTAGGCCTGCATATTCTTATGGGTGTGGATAACGAGAGTTGTGGATATTAGAAGATATACAAACTGTGATACCCGAAGGCATCAAACTGTGGAGACACTATAGTCTCAAAATGAAAACATCATTGATGTCAAACTATAGCAGCTGAACTGTAATTCTATAGGCATGCATATCTGTCCACCACCAAGACAATAGTGCAGGTACTATAACATTTCCTTTAACTATTTGCTAATTTCACAATTCATATATTGACAAATCATATGATATATATTTCAAGTCATAAAATCTGTATTTGCATTCTTACATGCAATTCATAACTTGCCACCATTAAAAGGGTATGGAAATCACACTTATACAATCACACTTATATAATCACACTATACATATATGAGCAATAAATATACATACAAATCATTAATGTACATGCACATTTTCTTTAGTATGCATTGTTCTCAATCTCAAATTCCAATGTTCAATCAACCAATTCATATATGGTAAATCCTATTTCATTTATTTCTAGGTGTTTGAAAAATTTCATACACATTAAAAATAAAAATTGTAAATGAAAATAAACTCAGAATATTGTAATTTCCTTCCAATTGTATCCTCTGCGCAAAATTCATACCTCCATTTGCTCCGTAATATACAAATAGAAAATGTTCGAATTGGGTTTTGAGGTCTTCTAAGCATTTGTTCTCCTATATCTCTAGTTTCCATAGAACTAAAAATAAGGCTATTTGGACTTAAAAAATCACAAGCTGCTCTGAAACATGAGCAACATCAGGTCACATTTTTTTTTAATCTCAATTTCTAAAGTCATAAGGCCAGAATTAAGTTAGAGTCCCTTATAGAGATTTTTATTTCTATGTCTTAGGTTTCATATGCAATTAAAATCACCCAATTTAAAGGTCTTTAGGCTGAGTTATTACTCAAACAATGTGACTAATGAAATGAACCGTAGATAGAATTCCACTACATGATACTCTCTTGTCATATTCAACTAATTCTATGTAAGGTAACACCAAAATAACACCAAAGCATCATCTTAGCAACCATTACGTATCCAAATGAATCTTTGTATCTATTCAAACATACATGCCAAAAGAAATTATACTAAGTGTAGTCCCAAACCCTAAAATTGGCCAAGTATTTCTTCTAATGTCTTTCCTTTCCTTCCTCTTTAACTTTGCTTGACTCACCAACTAGAAACACCACAAATATATATATCTCAATCTCAATTCCAACCTTATAATTCTAATTCTTCATAAGCAAAGAAATTAAAGGTAAAGGTGAAGAGAAAATGTCTAACTTTTACCTTGATTTTCATATAAGATTGGTTTGATTTCTTGTATGAAAAATGATAAGATGAAGAAGGCGAAATGGAGAGGAGAAAAATCTAAAGTTAAAACGCTCAAGTGTCATCCATCTCCCCTCTTTATTTGCCTATTCATGCTCTTTCAAGACTCATACACATGCTTAATTCCTATTGGACACACATGCTTTATTATTATTGGTCACTTATTGGTCCTTCTTCCTTTAATTCCCATATTGACCCATAATATTACCAATTAATATTCCCCTATGTTGATATTTTCTAATGGCTTAAATTTCATGCAATTTGGTTAATTATTCAGGGAGTTATACCTAAAACAATACAGACTATTTGAAAATAAGGACAACAGCCAGAACTCAACTTCAAGCCAGAATTCAAAAATCTTAAAGGAAGAATCAAATTTCCGTTCCTTCATAAAAGTTTTATATCTATGTCTCTAGTTTAATCTCAAATTTGAATAATCCAATTTGGAGGTCTATAGGTCAAGATATGTCCAAATTACATAATTCAATTAAGTGAAACCTATCCATCAGCAAGGTACACATCCCAAATCAACTAACTTCGGTCTTATCATGCAAGACCAAAACAAAAACACATACAATTTAACCAGCAACATCCCATTTGCTTATGGAATACTTCTTTATATCAATTACCGTTATATCATGCTCACAAATCTAAACAAATGTATCAAAAATTCCGATCCATATTTTACGCTAACTATGGATGTCCATACCAAAATGAACAAATCACCAATTTACCCATATCTTTTATATTAAGTACCATTATGTCTCTTATTATACTTAGATGCACTTAATTCATTATGTTCACTTCATAATATACCCTAGACATGCTATAATACTTCTAGGGTGTAAGGCCCCAAATTCTACCCTAGTTGGAATGTTTCATTGAACATGTATTCCATATGACTTAATTATGTTTTTAAAGAATTATACTTGGGGAATTGGAATTAAATTGGCATCATAGAGATTTAAGGTATTAATGTTGAGCCCATGGTCTCGGAAAATATGTTATGGATACTTTACATAAGGTTTAGGTGAAGATTTAGTGATAAGGAGGCTTGAAAGTACTTAAAACTCTAGGTTGTAGTGATTTCTTTGCAAGACTAATGTAACAATCAAACTTGTACGTGTCATATCTTTTGATTACAATGTCCAAAAATTACAAAATTTATACCATTGGAAAGATAAGAGGACAAGCTACAACTTTTATGAAGACAACTTTGTCAAATTCGGCCTAAATCAATACAATTTATTAATGGTTAATACGGGGACTAATTCTTGTTGACAAATGGCAGCTCCTAATTAGGACAAGTGTAGATCATGAAAGAAGACATATGTTGTTGCCATTTGGTGACACATAGCATTAGAGAGAAGACAAGTTTTCTACTGGGGTGTTTTGTTTTGCTGAGTTCTTCTTCAACTTCTTCTCACACCACCGAAACTCCCTCTCTCACTCATACCTCCAGAAATTTCAGCTTGCACTTTTGGGTCATCTTCTTCACTTGACAAAATTGCATGCTACTGCATTAAGGAAGTTAATTCCTGCCATTGTTTTATGTTGCTGTCATCTTGGTCTTCTTAATATTAGAGTTGTAATTTCTGCTTGAAAGGCTAGAGTGGCTTGCTCATTGAAGGAGGAAATTGTGTTAAAGAAGGTATGGGAATACTAATCTTGATTACATGTTATCCTATGAAGTATTTGATGCTTGATTTGATAGAATGTGTATTGATTTATTGATTCATTGAGTTCTGGACATGAAATGGATGTGTAATTGAGGCATGAATAAGGTGGAATTGTGGTAAACAAGGATAAAGGTTGGAGTAAGAGTGTTGATAGTGTAAGATGTGAATGTATTGTACTGGTTTCACTGGATGGATTTCATTAAACAGTCATCGGTTTTTAGGCTATAACTTGACCTGTAGATATCCAAATGGGGTGATTTTCATTTTGGATTAAACTGCACTTATATTCCTACAACTTTCATTGAGGAATGTAATTTTTTTCTGTCCCTAAGGATGATGAAATTTAGCCTAAAGTTGAAATTAAGATTCTGTCATTATTTGGGATGTTGTGGATTATGTAGCAAAATGTCTGACATGATAGCAGGTTAAAGCGGAGCATTAGGTCCCATCTAGTTTGTTACATCCTATTTCTATTCCTAAATGGAAATGGGATAACATTACCATAGATTTTGTCAGTGGACTACCTCTCACTCAAAAGAAGCATGATGCTGTGTGGGTGATTGTATATAAGTTCACCAAATCTGCTCATTTTCTGCCTGTTCGTCCTGACTATTCTTTGGATAGGCTTGCAGACTTGTATGTAAATGAGATAGTGAGACTGCATGAAGTACCATTGTCTATCATTTCAGATCGTGATCCTCGATTTACTTCGAGATTCTGGAAAAGTTTACATAAGGCTCTGGGAACTCAGGTTAAGTTTAGTACTACTTTCCATCCCCAGACAGATGGACAATCTGAACCAGTTATTCAAATATTGGAAGATATGTTGCGGGGTTGTGTGTTAGAGTTTCCTTAGAGTTAGGATAATTATCTGACTCTGACGGAGTTTGCTTACAACAACAGTTATCAGACGAGCATTGGCATGTCACCTTATGAAGCGTTGTATGATAGAAAGTGTAGAACTCCGATATGTTAGACCGAATTGAATGAAAACAAGATTATCGGGCCTGAAATTATGGAAGACACTGAAGAAAAAGTTCAAGTTATCCAACAAAGATTGAAAGCTACCAGTAATAGACAAAATTCCTATGCTGATTTAAAAAGAAGAGATATTGAGTATCAGATAAGTGATAAGGTATTTTTGAAAGTATCGCCTTGGAAACACATACTTTGGTTTAGGAAGAAAGGTAAGCTCAGTCCACGTTATATTGGTCCTTATGAGATTCTGAAGAGAGTTGGACCAGTAGCTTATCAATTAGCTCTTCCTGGAGAATTGGCCAAATTACATGATGTGTTTCATGTTTCTATGTTGAGAAGATATCGGTATGATGACACACATAAGATTCCTGTGTAAGAAATTCAACTAAAACCAGATTTGTCTTATGAAGAGGGGCCTATTTTTATATTAGCCAGAGAAGTCAGACAACTTAGAAACAAGCAAATACCATTGGTGAAAGTACTCTGGAAATATCATGGACTCGAGGAAGCAACATGGGAACCAGAAGGAACCATGAGGGCTCAGTATCCTCAACTATTTTGATCAGGTATGTATTTCGAGGATGAAATTCTTTTAACGGGGAGAAAATTGTAAGGCCCCAAATTCTACCCTAGTTGGAATGTTTCATTGAACATGTATTCCTTATGACTTAATTATGTTTTTAAAGAATCATACTTGGAGAATTGGAATTAAATTGGCATCATAGAGATTTAAGGTATTAATGTTGAGCCCAGGGTCTTGGAAAATATGTTATGGATACTTTACATAAGATTTAGGTGAAGATTTAGTGATAAGAAGGCTTGAAAGTACTTAAAACTCTAGGTTGTAGTGATTTTTTTGCAAGACTAATGTGACACTCAAACTTGTAAGTGTCATATCTTTTGATTCTAATGTCCAAAAATTACAAACTTTATACCATTGGAAACCTAAGAGGATAAAATACAACTTTTATAAGACAACTTTGTTAAATTCGGCCTAAATCAATACAGTTTATTGATGGTTGATACTGGGACTAATTCTTAGTGACAAATAGCAGCTCCTAATTAGGACAAGTGTAGATCATGTAAGAAGACACATCTTACCATTTGGTGACACCTAGCATTGGAGAGAAGACAAGTTTTCTGCTTGAGTGTTCTGTTTTGCTGAGTTCTTCTTCAACTTCTTCTCACACCACCGAAACTCTCTCACTCACTCACGCCTCCTGAATTTTCTACTTGCATTTTGGGTCATCTTCTTCACTTGACAAAATTGCATGCAACTGCATTAAGGAAGATAGATCCTACCATTGTTTTGTGTTGCTGTCCTCTTAGTCTTCTTAATATTGGAGTTGTAATTTATTCTTGAAAGGCTAGAGTGGCTTGCTCATTGAAGGAGGAAATTGTGTTAAAGAAGGTATAAGAATACTAATCTTTATTGCATGTTATCCTATGAAGTATTTTATGCTTGATTTGATAAAATGTGTATTGATTTGTTGATGCATTGAGTTCTGGACATGAAATGGATGTGTAATTGAGGCATCAATAAGGTGGAATTATGGTAAAAAGGATAAAGTTTGGAGTAAGAGTGTTGATAGTGTAAGGTGTGAATGTATTGTATTGGTTTTACTGGATGGATTTCACTGAACAGTCCTCGGTTTTTAGGCTATGACCTGTAGATATCCAAATGGGTTGATTTTTATTGTGGATTAAACTAAACTAATATTCCTACAACTTTCATTAAGGAATGTAATTTTTTTCTGTCCCAACGGATGATGAAATTTGGCCTAAATTTGAAATTAGGATTCTGTCATTGTTTGGGAACAATATACTATATTTTGAGTATAACTCGCAAAATACTAAACGAAACTGCATGATTTTGGTGTCATGAGAAACTCAAGGCATAAAGTAACAAATTTTCAGAAGAATGTTTTGCCTAAATCTTCATTTTCCTTGTCAAAATGACCATGAAAGATTGAACCGAAGGTCTATTTTGGGAAGAGCTAGAAGAAGTTGGAAAAAAAGGTAGTGCACGATGCTGTTTGACAGTCTTGAACATCCTTCATTCTTTTGGTTATACTTCTTCTCCAGACATCAAATTGACATGGGAATTCAACCAATGGACTCTTAAGAAATTAATCTTCATCTTTACCAAAAATTAGGACTTTCTGAAATGGATTGATTGAAGAATTTAAGTTGGAAATATGACTGTACTGAAGTATGATAA
>JAOQMS010043668.1:0-11431 GCA_027563885.1 Erythroxylum longipes
GCTATAGATGAACATAAAATGAATGTAAATGACTATGAATTAAGTTCTAAACAGCCACTCAAAATGTCCATTAACAGGAAACACCTTGTGAGCCACTATTTTAGTTTTATCTCTGTTTACCTACTATTCGTAATAGTGGAAGAATTATTTTAAGTTTTGTCCGTGAACGTAGCCCAAAATTAAAGATGAACCAAGTTAAATATTCTGTGTCCATTTTGCTCATTTTATTTTTCCTTTTCACAAAATACACTCGCTAGGCCCAATAATTTCAACATCTATAAATATATGCAAATATGTCTAATACAGAACATACTGCACATATTTAGATCCATAGTGCAGTAATACTCATTAGAAAACTACCAATTACACTAGATACAGACTAAGTATGTTTTAGGTTATAATTTCTGACCGTCAAGGACAATATGAAGAGAATTTTAGATTACAACAAGATAATTAAACTTGTAACAGTGTCATGAGAGATAAAACCTATGCTTTGCAATAAGAATCCAGTTTAGCTAATCAGTTTGCAGTCATTCACATACCACAACAGTAAGCAATGTTGCATATTAAATTTGTGGTTGCCCCTGACAAATCACATCCATAAAAAACCAAGATTGTCTAATTAATATATCATTAATGTTCTACAAACATAGCACATAACAAATACCATTCTCATCCATACATACTGATTGAAGCCTTTTTTTTTACCCATGCTAATCCTATTTTGTTTTCCTTCCTTGCATTAGCAAAAACACTGATCTCCTTCTCATCTATCCCCAAGGTTAAATCATTCCATTCAATACATAATGTAGCTTCACAAATTCATTCTTCTCATTCTTTGCTTTGCCAACTAAAAGGCAGAGAGCCAAAACATTGTCGCTAAACGTAAAGATGGTTTTACTCTTGCTTTCTGGTGTACCTACTACCCAAAGAGATTATTATAGTCCCAGACTCATATCATGTACTGGAATTTCATACAACTGATATTTTCAGGTGAGCTTAAAGCATTTGGAAATAGGTAGTCACTGTTTTGTCAACTAAAGCTAAACTAAGAAGTGTACACCAATTAATGAAGCACACAGTTCAAACTATTTTTCATTCAGAACAAGTAGAGGATTCAATGTTTTCCAAGGCTAAGGTGTGCCAAAGGCTGTAAGATAAACACCAGTGAAATAATAGTCAAAATGATTTCAGTCACAGAAAGCACCTCCATAAACCAAAGTTAAGGAGATATTCTTTCTTACATAATAGCTAACTGATGGTGATAAGAAATGCTTTCTACCTATGACAAAGCTTATGAGGGACTATAAAAACCAAAAGATGGAGTTTTTGAAACCTTCTATTAAGTCATACAACACTGCTATTTAAACTTCACTTTTGTACTTCTCCAGTAAAAAATAAAGGAAAAGCAAGTAACCCATCAATCTTTAACAAGCTTCGATTTTTAAACCACTATTACATGGATTCACAAGGCAACTTACACCATAAGAGTTAAAAGTTTAAAGATCATTAGATTAGAGATGAGCATAAGATGTATCTCACGTAAATATAAAGCAAAATAAGAACTTGTTGCCACTTCTTTTGCAAACCAAAAGTACATCTTGGACAAACAATTTCATCACTCTACATAGATAGAATTAGTCAGTCAACACATTTTTCAACAAAGAAATAACAATCTTATACCCTTCAATGCAGCTGTTAATCAACAACAGATGTATGCACTAGTGATCCTACCAGCAATGACGAGGCTCTGCAGCTCAGTTTGCCTATCTTGACTAGCCTTTGCCTCTTCAAAAGAAAGCACTTCAACTGGTGTACAAGATAGATCCTACTTCCATACCTTAAAGAACCTCCATGGACTTCTGCCACCTTTACTCCAATTTACTGCCTCCAACACCTTTGCAATACATAACACCTCTTCTTCCTCTCCCCTCTTTTAGGGAGCTGACTTCATAATTTATCCTATAAAAATTAGTTTCTCCAATTTTTCTCAGCTTTTTCTTTTTCGTTTCCACTTCTCTTTTTCTGTCAAAAAAACTTCTTTTGAATGCTACTCTTCCCCTTCAAACTTCTTTTGTTTCTTTCTTGATATTTTTTCTTTTTTCTTTTTACCTTCTCATTTTTATTGTTGTTATTTTCTTTCGATTTCAGCAAACAAGACCCATTGCATTTCTTCCAAAACAGGATTATTAGAATTTCAAAATATAGCGAGAATTTATCAAATTAAGATTGCAAAACCCAACAATTCAAGTTTTTTTTTTCAATTGAGACTTACACAAATTAGCCCTATACATTTTTTAAAAAAAATTCTAAAAGTGTTAAGAGAGAATGAGAGGAATCAATTCCCAACTAAAGATGACAATAAGTAGGGCTAAGCTTGTGCTTGTCCAAGCTCCAACTTGATCTAAAATTATATGTTCAACTCTAACTCTAGTTTGAAGTAAAGTTTAAGTTCGAGTTCGAGATAGACCAAGATTTGTTTTTAAAAATTTTTAAAATTAAAAGTGATATCATTTTATTAAAATAATAATAATTTATATGAATATTTTTAATTTCAAACTAGGTCAGTTTCGACAGCCCAAACTCAAAAAAAGAGTCCAAATTTTAACTCCAAAGTCCATCAACTTAAGTCCAATCCATTGATCTAAGATCGGACCACTTCATTTTCACAGGCGGTGATGGTAGTGTATTATTGTCAAACTACGATCACCTCTGCCGCAGAACTGCAAAATGTGGATACAAGTCATGTTACGTCTACTTTTCGTACTAATGGCATTTCAACTTCCTCTTTGCTTCTCATTTCTTCCGGGAAACGAGACAGATCGATTGTCTCTGCTAGCCATTAAGGCTCAAATTGAGGATGGTCCTCTCTCGATTGTAGGAGAAAAAAGAAGTGTAGAACGTGCCACTTGATAGGTATGCACTAGGACCAGATATGTATTGGTTATGATTATAAGAGTAGTTTTGTTATGATATTGAGATATGTTATGGGCCGATCCTGATTGATGCTTGGCTTCCGATCGGACCCTTATTTGTGATGTTTATGAATTTGGACACTTTGAACAAGAACTGGTTTATTGGTGATGCTTGGTTCGCTGCAGCTCCTATAGATTTAGAGAGCCTTACGGTTACATGAGTATAGGAGCATGATTGGGCCGTTGGTGATGTATAACTTCCCACAATCATTCAAGGTTTAGAATTGTAAGGGCTTACTCTTAGGGATTAGGGTCTATATATATATGCATATGAATGTAGTTATGCATTGCTACATGTTGTCATCTATATCAGCATTAAACAGTATTCATTTGCTGGTACAACTACGGTACTCGTCCGTTTGAACCTTTCAATGGGGTTCACTCCTGCTATACCTAATAAATCGAAAGCAAATATCTCAATCAATGCTAATTAGGAGTTATTGGACCCGAATAACAATTTAGGTATCATCCGAATTATTTAAGCAGTCCATTTATGAAATTCAGAAATTTCTCCTATTCTCACCTAAATGTTCCGTGATTTTTAATTTGCAAACCATTGAAAATCTCACTATTACTATTCCAACAAATGAATATTGTTCAATGCTTGTATAGATAACAACATGTAGCAATGCATAACTACATATATATATATATATATATACATAGTAAATCGAAAGAAAATATCTCAATCAGTGCTAATTAGGAGTTATTGAACTCGAATAACAATTTAGGTATCATCCGAATTACCTAAGCAATCAATTTATGAAATTCGAAAAATTCTCCTATTCTCGCCTAATTTTTTTCGTGATTTTTAATTTGCAAACCATTGAAATCTCACTATGGCTCTTTAGAGAAAAATGATCAGTATAATTTTTAGAATTTTTAGAGATTTTTCATAAAAGTTAGCAAAATGGTCGCTGGAACAGTACCTCCAATAGCCGGAATATTCCTCTCGTCACCGGAATATTCCTTTTGATCATAAAAAAATCTTCAGTTTTATAATTCAATGATTTTTATACCAAATGAAAGCTCTTGATGAGTAGAACAACTTTCTCCAAAGCAACATACTCAGATTCTCAACAGATTTAAACGGATTGAAGAAAAACAAACTAAAACCCTAACCTCTTTTTCCGTCAATTGGCGGCTATCCAGGCGGCGCCTGGCGACAAACCATAGGACTTTTGTTCCTGACATCAAGATAAGTCGAATGGTGGTGGTGGCGGTGGTGGTGGTGACTGGCAACAACCACCGGAAGTGACGGATAGATGATTGGCATTTTTTGTCAATTTTTCACGATTTTTGCAACGATTTTCACGATAATGGTGGCTGAAATTGGTATGGTTGTGACGGGGTTGTTGAGAGGAAGAGATTAGTATACAACACTAACCAATTTGAGTCATCAGCGGTAAAGAATGGTTAGAAAGAGGGAATCGTGAATAGTAACTTTTGGGAGGGGTTAAAATGAAATTATAAGAAAATAGGGAAAAGATGAAGAAGTCTCTTATACATATAGCACACGGGATGTTACTTTCTCACCCCTTTACAAAAAAAATTGTCCTCAAATTTTATAATAAGGTTTATTAAGGAAACAAGTATGGATATAATTCTCTCATCTCTCGCTTTATCTCCCAAGTAGCTTCTTCAATGCAACCATTCCTCCACATCACCTTCACTATGAGAATTTGTTTTGATCGAAGCTGTCGCACCTGCGAATCCATGATAGCCACTAGCTCTTCTTTGTAGGTTAAATTCTCACTCACTTCTATGCTCTGCAATTAGAGTACATAGGAAGGGTCGGGAATGTACTTATGAAGCATAGAAATATGGAATACTGGATGGACTTGGCCCATGTTTGGAGGTAATGCCAACCGGTATGCCACATTTCCAACCCTCTCAGTTACCTTGTAAGGTCCAATATACCTTGGAGACAATTTTCCTCTCTTTCTAAACCTCATCACAACCTTCATTGGAGATACTTTAAGCAATATGAAATCTCTGACTTGAAACTCCACTTCCTTATGCTTCGGACCAACATAACTCTTATGTCTACTGGCAGCCGTCTCTAGCCTTTGCTTGATCAATGGGATCTTCTCTGACGTGATCTTGATTAATTCTAGGCCCTCCAATTGCCTCTCGCTTACTTCCTCCTGACACATCGGTGACCTACATTTTCATCCATACAATGCCTCGTATGGTGCCATCCCAATACTACTGTGGTAGCTATTATTGTAAGCGAACTCAATCAAAGGCAGTTGACAAAGTCTATCACACACATCCTCAACATATCCTCTAAGGTCTCAATTATCCTTTAAGATTGTCCATCAGTCTGAGGATAAAATGTCGTACTAAAATCTAATCTAGTGCCTAACACCTCCTATAATTTTTCTAAAACAGATATGTGAACTGCGATCCCCAATCTGAAACTATCAATATAGATACTCTATGGAGGCACACTATTTGATCAATATAAACTTGAACGAGCTTGGACACCGAATAAGTAGTCTTCACAGGTAGAAAATGTGCTGACTTCGTCAGTTTATCTATAATCACCCAGCTTCAATCACATCGAGTTCTTGTATAAGGTAGGCCAACCACAAAAATCCATCGTGATCCTCTCTCATTTCCATTTAAGAATTGGCAATGGTTGCATCTTACCTTAGGGCTTTTGATGCTCAGCTTTTACTTGTTGACACGTCGAGCATTTAGAAACATATTCAGCCACATCTTTCTTCATACCGTCCCACCAATACATATCTCTAATATTATGGTACATTTTGGCGGAACCTGGTTGCATATTGTATGCAACATAGTGCGCTTCCTCTAGAATCTCCTCTTTTAAGTTTTCTATACCTGGAACACATAGTCTCCCATTCATTATGAGGATTCCTTCTTTTCCTTAGATTTAGATCTTTCTGCTGAAATATATACTTTAAAATCTTGTGATCTGTAAAATTATCACGTGTCTCACTATACATTTAATGTCGCCAAATCTTTAAAGCAAAGATTACTGCTGCCATCTCTAAATCATGCGTAGGATAATTTTTTGTGTTTATTCAATTGCCTGGAAGCATAAGTAACCACCCTATCATTTTGCATCAATACACATCCAAGACCAACTCTCGAAGTGTCACAGTATAATTGAAATCCTCCACCTTCTATTGGTAAAGCTAATATTAGAGCTAAAGTTAAACACTCCTTTAGTTTTTGAAAACTCTCATCGCAAGCATCGAACCAAATAAATTGGACATTCTTTTACGTCAATCGGGTCAATTGGACTACTATCTTAGAAAAATTTTGAACAAGTCTTCGATAGTAGCCTGTTAAACCGAGAAAACTCCGTACCTCTATCACGGTCCTGGGTTGTTCCCAATTCATCACAGCTTCTCCCTTCTTCGGGTCCATTTGTATTCCGCCTTGAGATACCATGTGTCCTAAGAATGCAACACTCTCAAGCTAGAATTTACATTTTGAGAACTTGGCATACAGTTGATGTTCTGGAAGTGTCTACAATACCAATCTTAAATGTTTGGCATGCTCCTTATCTATCTGCGAATACACCAAAATGTCATCAATAAAAACAATCATAAACCTATCTAATAACGACTTGAATACTCTATTCATCAGATCCATGAAAGTTGTTGGAGCTTTTGTAAGGCCAAAAGACATTACTAAAAACTCATAATGGTCGTACCAAGTCCTGAAGGCAGTTTTAGATACATCATCCCCTTTAATCTTTAGCTGATGGTATCCTAATCTTAAATCAATCTTTGAAAAGTACTTAGCACCTTGAAGTTGGTCAAACAAATCATCAATTAGAGATGGTGGATACTTGTTGCTGATAGTCACCTTATTTAACTGTCAATAATCAATACATAATCGGAGAGAACAATCCTTTTTCTTCATAAACAGTACCGTTGCACCCCATGGCAAAGCACTAGGTCTAATAAAACCCTTATCTAACAAATCTTGTAACTGCTTCTTTAATTCCTTTAATTCTGCAAGTGTCATGCTGTATGATGATATAGAAATTGGAGTCGTACCAGGTGATACGTCAATACAAAATTTAATTTCTTACTTTGGGGTTAACCCTAGTAACTCCTTAGGAAACACATCTAGAAACCTCCGAACTACTAGAATGCTTTGGAGACTGATGCCCTCTACAGCTAAATCTCTGAATGAGGCCAAAAGTCCTTGGCACCCTTGTCTAAGCATCTTGTTGGCCATTACTACGGAAACTATGTTGGAAGGGGTAGTTTTTCTATCCCCTCCCCCTTAAAGATAAACTCTACGTCCCCTAGAATCTTAAACATCACTTCCTTCCTTCTACAAACCAAGGTAGCATAATGATGGGATAACCAATCCATTCCCAATATTACATCAAAATCCATAACTGACAATACCATAAGATTCACTACCAATCTCCTGCCATTAATCTCCACAGGACATGAGTAGTAGATCAAATTTACCTCAATGACATCATCAGAGCTGTAGATACTGACAGAGAGTCATCCATCCTATCTGGTGTTATTTCTAACCTTATAGCAAAGTTAGGCGACATGAAAGAATGAGTTGCTCCTAAATCTATCAAAACCATAGCTTCTATTCCACATACGAGAATGATACTTGATACCACTGCATTGGAAGCCTGTGCATCTTGAGGGGTGAGAGAGAACGCCCTAGCTTGACCACCGCCTACCTACTGAGAGCTAGAGGATTGTCCCAGACTATAGCCTCCATATCTACCTCTCAACTGTCTCACTCCAAATCCTCACCCCTGTTGACCACCAAACTGTGATCCCCTTATGGCTGTTGAAATGGAGGTTGCGCCATACTAGAAGAGGATTGTTGATATCCCATCACACGACAATCTCTGATCAAACGCCCATACTAGCCACATTTGTAGTAAGCTTCTGGTGGTATGTGACATGGACCCTGATGCACTCTACCAAATTGCTGACAAATGGAAGAAGCTTAGCCCGAACTACTGTGTCCTGAGCTCTACCTGCTACTGCTACTACCTACACCAGGTGTGAATTTGAATCCTCCCAGATGTCTACAGCTAGATCTCGCTTTGCCATGAGCTCGAATAGCCCTTTGCCTAAAACTCCCACTCTGGATAAACCCTAGCGAAAAGTTTGATTGGTGCAACTGTCGTTGCTGAAAACTATAAGATCCTACGGAGTGCTTCCTACTCTGCTCTCCCGTAGACAAGGTGCCCTACTCCACCAGAATCCTCTCTAACTGCTTGGTCACATCCACTAAGGTAGAGAACTTCTCTCGGCAGCTCATAGTCATACTGACGAAAAGAGGTCCTAGCCCTAACATATACTGGTTGTTCTTCCTCAACTCATCTGAACCAATCTCTCGGGCATAACGACTCAAGTGAATAAAATCCGTGGTGTACTCATCCACTGTCCTATCTCACGAGTTGCAAAGGAGAGGAAGTAGTCCATAAATATCTCTCTAAACTGCGACCAAGTCACTGCACCTAAGTGTGGAACGATATGATCTCGGTACCAATCCTCAACCATCCCTTGCAGAGTTATCTTTACCAGACCCATCAGCTATGTATCAGAACAATACAGCCTCCTGCCTCGCATCTCCACCTCATCGAGAAAATCAATAACCTCCCAAGTTCTTGTTCCGTCGAACTCTATCGGATGAAACCTTGCATATGCCATAGATAATTGCATATCCGACCTCTCTTGTTCTGAGACTGCCACTAGGGGAGATGGCTACTGTTGCTACTGTTGCTGTTGTTGTTCTACTGCATCATCATCATCGAGTCTCGAAACATAGCATTGTTAGCCTCCATCCCTGCTAGGAATGCCTGCATATCAAATGCAGGTGCCCTAGGAACTCTTTGTGACACCTACGGTGCCTCGACATGCACCTCTCGTGTCCGGGTCGTTCTGCACCTGCCACGCCTTCTAGCTGAAGCGGCAGGGGCAGATTTCTCATTTTGAGCTGAGGCTTCATTGTGACCCTCTTGGTCAAGTCGAGTGATAAATCGAGCGCGCCTATTTATGCTGAAATTAAAAGCAAGAGAATGGTCAATACCACCAATGAGAATATGAACGTATTTTGTAAGAGGTGAATTTAAAAAGAAGTTGATTCCTATGTGTCCATAGTGACAAATAAAAAAACATCCTAGGGTGTAAATCTGTAACCTTGGCTCTGATAAACATTACAATTTTTGCCTAATTTATAATGTAAAATAATTACCTTAATTTAATTATATTATAAATTTGCCTTATTTAAGTTAAGTTATCACATATAACTAAAATATATTTAAAGAATAATGATTCGACAAACATTTTTCCACACTTTTAATAAATTCTTGTATAGTTTGATTAAAGTAATTATGTAAATTTTTGTTGAGAAAGTTTTATTAAAAGTATAAAATAAAATTTAAATAATTTGAAGTTATAACAATACTTTAGAAAGTTGCTGTGTTTTGGTCTGTTATAAATACAGAAGCATCTTTGATAGTTCATCGATGTGAGGTTTTGCCACATATGGTGGGACCCATACTAATAAAAAATATAAAACAAAGGAGATAGTAGGAGGGCCCAAAGACATGCGAGATCTGCGCACATGTGAAAAATGAAAATTGGCTAGGAGAGAAGAAAATTTTGGCGCAACCTTCTCTCAGATGCACGGTTGTGGACAATCCATAATCACGCTGTCTACAATCACACAGGTCAGGTCTCTATAAATAAGAGGCCTGAGCTATGCACGCACAAAAATACACACTGAGAGAGAGAAAATAGAGAGTTTCTCTGGAGAGAAAATTGTCACGAAAAGATTTTTTTTGGGTATATGTCAAAAGGGTTTTGAGTGAGGTAGTCAGTTTCACTCATAAAATCCTAATATAGTAATCTTGGCATAATCCTCTTAATAGTAGGAAAACCATTTTTCTGGTGAGATCTTTGTAAACCCATTATTTTCGTAGTGGAAGTTTTTATCTGGACTACGGTTCCGTGCTTTTTCCCTTTTATGGGTGTTCCATAAAAAAATTATCAGCGTTCCTACAGTTATTTTTTTCTGTCCATATTTTATTTTATCTTCTTTTAATTACACAAGAGGGAGTTGAGTTTATCCGAGATATTTTATATGTACTTCCGCAGTCCAACCCCATCAATTGATCATTTCATTGGTGGCAAACTATGATCATCTCTGCTACAGAACTGGATTGCAAAGTATGGATACGGTCATTTTATGTCTATTTCAGCTTCCTCTTTGCTTCTCATTTCTTCCAGGAAATGAGACAGATCGATTGTCTCTGCTAACCATTAAGGCTCAAATTAAGCATGATCCTACTGGGAGGCTCAAGTCATGGAATCAGTCCTCGCATTTTTGTCATTGGCATGGTGTTACTTGTGGACGCAAGTACCAGAGAGTCGTCGAGCTTAACTTAACCGCTTGGGAATTGGTAGGCAGGTTAGCTCCTGACATCGGGAACATGAGTTTTCTGAGGGTGATAAACCTACAAAACAACAGTTTTAGTGACCGTATTCCTCCAGAATTGGGATTTCTGTTCAGGTTGCAGATGCTACGCCTTATGTATAACAAGCTCATCGGTGAAATCCCTGTGAATGTCTCACGTTGCTCTAGACTACAAGAACTAAACGTAGCTAACAACAATTTGACTCGCAAACTTCCTATAGAACTTGGATTTTTGTCGAATCTGAGGGTACTTGTTCTCCAGGAAAACCATCTACTTGGTGAGATACCTTCTTCTTTGGCGAATATTTCATTTCTTGAAGGCATTTATGGGTACTCGAACAACTTCCAAGGAGGTATTCCAGAGAGGTTTGGACAGCTGAGAAGCCTAAAAGTCTTTGCAATCAATGAATTTAGTTTAAATTAATTGATCTATTAACTTTCTATGTAGTATTTTCACAAATCAATGTATGACTTCACAAAGTCTTTACAGCATAAAATCACTTCAATGTCCTTCTTTAGAAGATTGAAGTAACCTGCCTATACATTTGTGTTCATATCATTGTGCTTCCTCCCCCCAAGATCCACGTATTAGAGAAAGAGAACGACAAGCATTATAAACCTACATGCAAGCGGTACAAAATCACACCTCCCTTCTTCAGTAGCGAGCAAGGGTCCACTAGCTCACAGATGGTGACAAATGCTCTCATTTTTTCTTCAATACTGTCTCGTCTAGGAAAAATCTTAACAGCATACGACTTATTACAAAAGACGATGGCAGTTAGTGATCCAGGAGCCCATGAACCTCAACCCAACAATTCTATTCTGACAGATATACAGAAGCAGACAACACCAAATGAACCAATGATTACAGCACCCACTGTGGCGACAAAAGCCTGCAAACGCACTACGAGGAAACCAGCATATTTCAACGATTATGTGTAGCACATATTAAGGGAATTAGTTACAACGGTTAAGAATGGAGACCTATATATATATGAATGAACGAT